>APFE030125440.1:0-47057 GCA_000404065.3 Pinus taeda | reverse complement strand
CATTCCGTACTTTCAGCAGCCTGAATATTGTATCCTGCATGGCTATCCCGCTCCGTATCCCCTTGTGACCAAGAAAACACTCGCATGCCTCAATCTGTGACTCCATGCCCAATGGTTCAGAACTTATAACACCTTATTGTTTCTCTTTACTCGAGAATCCTACCTTCCTCCCAATCAAAGTCAAATATTCCCTTGAAGTCAGAAAGCTAGCCTAAAATCATCAACTAAGGTTGAATCTAGATCAACTAAGGTTGAATCTAAAGGAGAGAGCCCTCTCCAATTGCAGGTGGGCTAGAACCTGCAATCAGAAGATTGGTTTGTGGTTACCTCGGCCGTATCCCTAATAGGAGCCTAGGGACAACCTGAGTGATAACAGAGACCACATGCCCAAAGTAATGTAGCTCTGTCTAAAAGAAACTGCATTTACTGGGTTTAGCACACAATTGATGCTCTCCCAATAGTCTCAACACTATTGCTAAATTATCAACATGTTCTTCCTCATCCTTAGAATATATCAAAATGTCATTAATGAATACAATGACATACTTGTCCAGATAAGTACACAACACACTATTCATCAAGAACATTAAGGTATTTGGAGCATTATTCAAGCCAAATGGAACTACAACAAACTCGTAATGCTCATACCTAGTCCGGAAAGTTGTCTTGTAAATGTCCTCTTCCTTGTTGCGTACCAGATGATATCTAGATCTCAAATCAATTTTTGAGAACATTGTTTCTCCTTTTAATTGATCAAATAAGCCATCAATCCTCGACAATGGGTACTTTTTCTTAATGGTCACCTTGTTTAACTTCCTGTAATCAATGCATAACTTGAGATTACCATCTTCCTTCTTCACAAACAAGATCGATGCACCCCACAGTGATACACTTGGCCTAATGTATCCCTTGTCAATCATTTCCTTCAACTACAATTTTAACCCTACTAACTCTAGAGTGCTCTTCATGTACAGTGCCTTTGATGCTAGTGCCGCCCCTGGTACCAACTCAATAGAAAAGCCTACTTCCTTGTGAGGCAGAAGCTTTGAAATGTCTATTGGAAACACATCCTGAAACTGCTACAAGATTAGGTACTTTCTCAATACCTCCACATCCTCGACACGCTTACCTTTGTCACTAGAAACTTGCACTACAAATAATACACCTCCTTTTATACCACTGCTCTTTGCCTGCATAGTTGTCACCATCCTAACTGATGTTGCTTTCTTCTTACCCTGTAATATTCTCTTCTCCCCATTATCATCCAAGCACTCAATAGCTTTGTCATAACAATCCACTTTGGTCCTATGAAGATATATCTAGTCCATACCCAAAATCATAATATATGACCCCAATAGTGATACATTCAAATATGCTAAAGTAGGCATGCCATTACTCTCAAATGCACAAGCTATTACCCAATGATGAAATCCCTTCTTGGTACCTGTAACCAACTGCACTAACCAATATTCTGCATGCACTTCTTTATTCCAACCACACTTATCCACCAAGTTAGGGTTAGCATAACTATAATTAGATCCATGGTCTATCAAAATTATAGAAACAACTTGATCACAAAACTTATTGTCCATTTCAATGATAGATGCTTGATGATCTGCCTTCCTATTATCCAATGTTGCATAGATATGAGGAATTCTCTACCAAACATCCCCAACAGTCTGCGCCTTATGTGCACTATATATTTGAGGCCTACCACCCTGATTTTTGCAGAAAATCCCTTTTAAGATGCTCCTTACCATATGTCCAACACTCCAACCATCTTGTGCCATCCTAAGGCCTTATTATTTTCAACTTCCATTTACCTTTAATTTTATCTTTCCCTTTCCATCCTTGCTGAGATTTTGTCTTATGCTTTGATTGTGCATAGTAATACTTTAATTTCCCAATAAATTCCTCAAGTGAACGAAGCTCATCATACTCAATCTGTTCTCTAAATGCTAATGGAAATCCATTGACAAATCTCTAAACTTTAGCCTTTTCATCTTCTAGATATGATACATACCTCAATAGATCCAAGAACTTGGTCATATACTCTTCATCTCTCATTGATGCCATTTTAAGCTCATAGAATTCCTTGGCATTGTTGTCGTAGTACCTTTCCAACATAATCATTTCTAAAGAGTCTCTTGAATTCATGCAAACTCAATTCCTTTGTCCTGATGTCTCTGGCTCATTTTACATCTTCCCACCAAATATCCACTTTCCCTTTGAGGCTAAAGATATCTATTCTGGCCTTCATATTCTTTGTATACTCATGTGGTTCAAAGAACTTATTCATGCCAAGTATCCAAGCCTTAGAATCCTTAGGCTTCTTCAAATCTCCATTAAAATTAGGTGGCATCACTTTATTAAACTCATCCAGCAAGTATCCCCTATCACTCCTCCTGTAAGGGTGATAACAATGATGATCATAGTGCCTATCAAAACCAAAACTATAATAGTACCTGTGTCCATCACCTCTCATATCCAAAATGTCCAAGTATCTACCATATTTTATGTTGTCATGTCTATCTTACTTGTGACCACCATGAGACCTACTTCCATATGCCTCATTAGTCCCATTCTCCTATTCATAGCTGATCTGTAGTGGTCCATGTCTCTATAATTTTGACAAACTCTGAAGACTTATTGTATTGACTTCTGCTTGTTTCACCTGTGCTTGCATGATTCTATCATTATCTACTTTACAACTCCTTATTTCTTCCTTCAAAACCCTCAATGTGTCTACTGAGTCAGAAGAGTTTCCAACACCACATTGCTCATCTGATTCACAGGGAGAATCTTTGTAGTCTACCATCGTGCTAGTAATCTTGATCTCTTCCTGCAAGGCACACTATGTCAACTAAACCAAATCATAAAAAACCAACATACCTTAGTATAACTCGAGGAGGATATCTCATCTACAAGACCAACTAGATTAGCACAATACATATATAAACATAATCATATCAGCATTTAATCATCATCTCAACCATTATCCAGTCATCAATGCATGACCATACCCACCACACATCATGACCTCATGCATGGAAACTATAACCATATCAGTGTATGCATAACAACATATGTATGACATGCATGCATCCATAATACATACAAACATCAATATGAATATTCAATGCATAAATGACATAAACTCATGATAAACACATCCAACAACAACACCATTAACTTTCACATGGAAACACCACTATAGCCATAACCAACACCATGCATACACAACCAGTACATAGACCACAAACATGAGAACACATATGAAACCAACATGAATGCATGACCAACACATCACCCATCCATTCCAAGGGCTCTTATAGCACTCTATAACACCCTCCTCCCACATCTACCCAAGTAACTATCCAATCGAGGTAAACATGTGACAAGAGGCTACTGTGATCTGATTCAACATCCTAGGTCACCTTGAGGAAGTGGAACCAACAAAGCACAACCAAATTGACCATCCACACATCCTATAGAACCTCCAAGAGCTACCCCACCTTCAAGGTGACCAACCCCTTAGGAAACTCAACAGTTCAAGGACCTACAACCCCAGTCACTCCCTTATCAAGCCCTCCAAGCGACTGAGGGTCCCAGCCATTCCCATGAGCCTGCCTGAGTACCACTGTAGCCTTTTTCTACCAATGCTATGCTAGAGACTTTGATATTTAAGGCTAAATTCCATGGCTAGGACCCAATCACTTCCCATAACTTCATGGAATCTATATTAATGAAAAGAAACATAGAGATAATGATGCCAATACAAATTATTGAACAAAGACTTGAATGGACCCTTACTAGCCATGATAGGCATTTCGTCAAACATGTCACAAATATGCATTCTACAGGTCCTAATAACATATCTGAGCATAAGGGTCTTATACTTATCTGACAATCACTAAGAAGCATTGATTCCTTATTGCATTAGCTGCATTATCATCTATTAGGTCATAAATTCATTGCTCAATCATTTACAAATCAAACATGACGAGAACCATACATTTTCATTGTCATAAAACATATTCATAACCAACATATAAACAACAGAAATAATGATGATACAACAACCATAAGTGCCACATACCATGGAAAGAAACTCTTGTTAATGAATGAAAAATCCAACCCAGTATAGGACTACCAAGTTGCCCTCAACAGTAGATTGGCTGAGCCAAGCCTCTCTTCAGCCAATCACCCCCATGCCATATTCAAAGCATGAATGTGGGAATCAAACCAAAATAACCAACCAGGGCTTCTCGAGGTTAAATCGCCACACCCTCATTAATAGAATCAAGCTTTACCGTAATCCTCACTGGATCACTAGGCCAAAACAAGAATGGATGCCACTAAGTTTCTCCACCTACAACATGAATAATCTTCTTGTCTCCTAGTCTCTAGGATTTACCACAACCCATAGTCTGATCTAGGGGTCACTAGGCCATAATCAAGACACCACCATCTAGGATTTACTACAACCCACAGCCCGGTCCAGGGGTCACTAGGCCATAATCAAGACACCACCCTCCAGGATTTACTATATATCCCGCCATTCACTGGTAAGGATTCCTAGGCCTGACCAAGCGCAACCACCTTTAGGCTTTACCATATATCCCACCATTCACCAGTAGAGGATTCCTAGGCCCACCAATCCCTGACGTTACAACAACCCACATTTCGGTTCAAGGGTCACTAGGTCTGTGGCTTTACCAAAATTCACAGTGTGGTTTAGGGACGACTAGGCCATGTGTTCTTTCATTCATAGATCCACCTCACTCAACTTCGAATCCATCTCAACCAAAACATGAAAACCCCATCACACAATCTAGAAATAGAAACACTGTTGTGTTGTGTTATATTCTTTCTATAACTAGCCCAGTAGTTAAACTGAGGGGTTAGACGGGGGGTGGAGCCCCCCCTTCATTGTGTCGAGTGTAGCGGGGGGCGTGAGCGCCCCTCTACGGGTCCGAGGCAATGCCCTAGGAATTTTTATTTTTGGACCCTACATTAGGTGGGCGGACCTACCTATTGTTTTGTGCATGGGTTTTGCACATGGTTTTGGGCACGATGGTTTTCGGTCCATGGTATTTAGTAGATTAGGTCAAGGGAACTATGATTATGTTCTAATACAGGGTTAATGGATTGGGGTTTATGGATGCTTTAGCATATATATATATACATATATATATATATATATATGTATTGTAGCATTGAAAGGAATATAATGAAAAATCAATCTGGTAGTCCCGGTTTTGGGATCTAGGGGAAAATATCTGTGTATATTTGTTTTATATGTTGTGCTTTCTCCATTGTTTATTTTTGTTTTTTAGAATTCGTATGTAGGCAATTTCTATACAAGGTTAAAACCTACAAAGACTATGCTGAAAAACACTATCACACGTAGAAAAACCCATGCCAATGGCAACAAGAGAACCAAGAACACACATGCATAACCATGCATGCCACATCTAGCAAGAAAATCACACATGCAAATCGATACTGGCAATTAAACTTGTTGCAGCTGCTTGTTCCTACTTTTCCTTGCTTGATATTTTCTTCCTCTTTGCCTTCTTTGCCTTGCTTAATCCAATGTTGAAGTGCTCCAAGAAAACTCTAAGTGTCCAAAAGTGTGTGAGAGAGAGAATAGGGAGAGAACTCCAAAATTGACCAAAAGCCATGAACTGATCCTCATAAGCCCTTTTATTAATGTGACTTCTATTTTATTCATTTTCCATTATTTTCCTTCATTTTCCTCCTCACATGCAACCTCTGACCTTTCACCTACCTTTTCTCCTAATTTTGATTATTTTCATAAATAAATTTCCAAAAAATGCCATTTTTCCTTTCCAAAGCCTTTGTCATTGCCTTTGCCAATTTTCTTAGCCATAATAACACACTAGGGTTTTTTACCCAACATTCAACTTGGAATAAGTGTCCCATAACCATGGTTATTATTTTTCATTTATTAAATTTTATTACATGGGATTTTCACTAGGGCTATTACAAATACTTACATCAAATGTGAGATGTGCTCCTCCTAGGTGCCATTTTATACTAGTATATCATCTCAATGAACAATAAAAAATGAATCTATATACAATTATATTATATTATCCATTAATCTCATGAACATAGCTAGTGCATGGCATAAACCAAATGGCATGACTAACCACTTATACAAACCTTATTTGGTTTTGAAGGAAGTCTTCTAGGTATCTTCTTATTTGAATCGAACTTGGTGATACCTTGATTTTAAATCTAGCTTGGTGAATTATTTTTTCTTACTACAACTAGTCCAACAAGTCATTAATCCTAGGTAGGTGGTACCTTTTCTTGAGAATATTTTTTTAAATGCCTTGTAATCAACGCATATTGATCAAGTTCCATCCTTCTTTAGCATGATTATGATGGTTGTCCCACATGATGAGGTACTTGGTCGAATAACACCCTACTATAGAAGTTGTTGCAATTACTTTTTCACCTTCTTTTCTTCCAAACAAACTGTCTGTACAACCCAATGTTAGGAAATGGTGAGTCTTATAAAATTTGGATCTTGTGATCCACTTCCCTCTTGGGAAATATTCCTCTAAGCTCCTGGACCACTCTCTTGTATTCCAATAATAGCTCTTCCAATTGTTGTCTATGTTTCTTAGTGCACCCCTTCGATGATGTCTTTGATCTTATTGACTCTTCTAAATACTAAGTTTCTCCTAAAATTAGTAAAACATACTTCTTGCTAGAATTGATCAGCTTCTTGCCTTGATTGGAACATACCAATGAAATTTTAGACTTGCTTTTGTGTGCATTGATGGTGAAGGATTTTTTATCCTTAATAAGGTGTTATTGGTTGGCTCTTTTCATGGATCAAGTGTCCATATAGGGACTCCCAAACACAACTCCACATACATCAAGTGGAATTACATCTAATTCTACTTCACCAATAAACTCAACAATGGTAAAATACTATTTTACATTATTATTTTTACCTTGATTTATGCATCCTTTGTTTACCCATCTTAATGGATATGGGATATGATGATCTCACATCTCCAATCCTAGTTTGTTGACCAACTCTACCGCAACGAAATTCGCTTGTGATCCTAAATTAAATAGAGCATCAATTTTTTTCTTCTTAACCTATATTTGTATATCAAAAGAGTTTGGAAATCTCATTCTGTTATTTTTATTAAATGCTACTCATATTCACCCCCTTATGTATTGTTGTGTGGAAAATATTCTTAGCCTTGTATGAGTTGCATTCCACCTAATTTCTCGAATTTGTGGCTATATGATATTTTTTCTTTCTTTCCTCATTAAGGTTCTGTTAGAGCCTAGATTTACCTCAGGCTGAAAAGGTAAGCTGCTAGGGCCACATCAAACCACGCTCAGCCTGGTAGCTAGCCCTACCAGGTCAGGAAAGGGCTCTCTCCGAGTCAATCTCGGCTAAGTATGATCACTAAGGGCTTGATATGACTAATTTGATTACTGATCTTAGGCTAGGTATAGGTAAAAAGGAGTTTGATTGAATAAAATGATGATTTTGTGGGTTCTAAGGGAAAGGCATATTTTGGGTGCAGGGAATGAGGCACAGTCTTGCAGGGATTTCGATGGGGCAAGGTAGGCCATAGTATTTGGAACTATAGATCAAGTGAGATGGATGGATCAGATTGAGGAGGAGTTGAAGAGGGCAAGGGAAGCCATGGATCCTCTCCAAACGGTGGAAAACATTAAAATACTAAAGCAAACTTCAAGTAGAGCACTGCACTTCTCAATGTATTCTACTTACACTCTTGTTTGTTTAGCTGAGAAGAAATAAAGAAAAATGATACCTATAACACATGAATAAATTCACAAAGACATAAGAAAGCAATGTACCAAAACAAATGCCACAGGGATCCCAAAGAATGCTGCAAATCCTGGTCTCAATTCCCTAGCCAAAATACTGATCTGAGTGTACAATGAAGCTCAAGGATTTCTCAAGAGTCCAATCATGCTAATGACTAAAAAAAAACATAAGATAGAAAAAAATAGCTCATCCTTTCCTCTAGGGGTCGATCTCACATGTTTAGGATATGATCCAACTAATTCTAAACTGAGAATTGGAATCTAGGGAACATAACAACATGCCTCTAAAAACTAGGAAACTAATTCATTCAGTTTCAAACAACCTCTAAACTGATGAATCTACCTATACAAGTAAAAATCTAACATATTTACATCATGATCCATATATTTTTATCAAATTACATCATAAATTTTCCATTAGGAAAGTGAAAAAGTCAAACTAGGCAAAACTGGGCGAAAAACAGAGCAAAACTGGGTCAAACTAGCAAATTTTCCTCTATGCACCGCACCTAATTCTCTATGTGTCGCACCTGTTTGGACACACTTTGTAGGCCTTATCGATGTCTAAATCAGCTCCAAGTGTGCTTGTTCGAAAGGTTTGTTCGTCTACTTTCCAACCCAAATGAAATTTTTCAATTTTGTCTTCATTGACCGTGTCAAAAATCAAATCTCCCAAGACTGCTTCCTGTGTGTCAAAATATGGGCAGTGAGGTCATTTTTTGAGTGTTTTTGACCTCTTTGAGGGCTCAAAACCTGCCCAAAGTTCTTGTCCATAGGTAGGCAAGCATAAATTTTCATGAAAAATCCAGAAATGCAAAGTTTTTGTGATTTGGAGCCCTCTAGCAAAAGCGAGCGCCACGTGGTGTGGCGCATAGGGAGGAAAACTTTGCTTTTTGTGCAAAAAAATTGCAAAATGAAAAAATTGCTCCAAATTTTTTGAAATTTGGACTGGACCTTCTTTATCAAGAGCTATGATGAGATAAGGATGCCTCAGCTAATATCCAAAGTCGATCATGCTCCTTTTTCCTCTTTGAAGCCTTCTTCAATTTTTCCTTTAAATTCCTTATTCGCACTTTGCAAACCTTGTTCCGTGCCATGTAATGAAATGCCATGTGTCTCAACAAGTATTTCTCCTTGTTGGTCTTTTCCAGTGGTCTCTCTAAGTGGATATTGACTCTCTCGAGCCAATACTCGCGATCGGCATTGATCTCTTACTCAAGCGAAGTGAACTCCACCCTCCTTCTTTGGGCAGCATGGCGGTTCTCCTGGATGTTTTGTAACTCCATGATTGTGTGTTGTTCTTCAAGCTACTTATTCCTATGCTCCAATTATTTTATGATCCACTTAGCCCTCTCCAAGTTGAGGGGCAAGGCTTTGATTTCTTTCTGCTGCTCCTGGATGATCTCTTTGAGACTTGTGCTTTGAGGACCCATGTTTGTATCAACATCCTCAATAAGAATGAAGTCCCTCTCACTTGAAGGCACCTCATATTGCATTAGCCTCTTGCCTTTGTCCTAAACCTGTGATGCTAATGCCGAAAGCGAGGCCCCTTCCACCCCAAGTGGAGATAACACTCGCTTCGTTGCTACGAACAACTGCCTGGTTCCTTTCTGATAAGTGATAAATACTGGCACAATAGCAGTGTGTGTCTCGTGACCTTCATGCTGATAAGAAGGTCCACTTTTCTCGTGAAAAGTCTCTGAAGGTCCCTAAGAAGCTCTGAAAAACTCACGAGAGATGAAATCATCCCAAGTGATGCCCTGTAAGCCAAGCTGATGGACAACAACAATTTTTATGAGAGCAAAATGGTAAATATTGTTAAATTATTGTTGAGGGGTCTTGTACTACACTAGAGTGGTCATCCTTTCGATATTTCGGCACATGAGGTAAGGAATGTTCATCATCCATACCCGGGTAAAATGCATGAGCAGCCTGATATGATAAGCATACAAACGGGAGAACCAGCCCTCACAGCTGAAATACTTCATGATCAATTTCATTAAAGGAGCATATTCATCTCTAATATACCGAAAAGGAAACACTCTCTTGAGCTGCCTCAAGAAGCCACGCTTAATGTACAGTTCATAATACTGCCGGTCAATTTTCTACCTCTTGTTCCATGGCTCTCCGATTTTGGGAATACTGGTTGCTAATGAAATGGATTTTGGTGTTAATGTGAAAGTAACACCAGCTAGAGTGGCTTGATCACCATGTAAATGTAGTACAAACAAACGAGCCAACTCATGATGAAACTGAATGCTAGCAACCTTCTCACAAAATTCATAACATGATTGATGTCGGAAACAAGAGATGGCAAGTGGGCAGGCCTGCAATTCAGCAAGGGTGGTTGGTTCTTCTCTGATATGTCTACCACCTCTACGAGGCCTCCTGGGTGCATGTCCATCTGTGGGTGAGTATCTTTGGGTCTCCTCTTCAAAATCATATGAAGAAGCAGATGCCATGGTTGTTGGTAAATAAATTTTCTTGGAGAGATAGGTGCTGATATGTCAAACTATCTTGGACTACCTTTGATGATGTGTTTGACCTTTGTTTTGTCACCAAGGGAAAACAATGAAATGAGGGACTATAAGGGGAGGGAAAAATAGTGGAGAATTAAGGGACTGTTGGGATATATTTTAGTTAGGGAAATGTGGGATGTTTTGGGATAATAGGATGAGGGTTTGAGGATTTGCAATTTGAGATTTTGGAAAAGGGAATTTGGGATAGGGGATTAGTGAATTTAGGGGGTAAGGGAACTAAGGGAATAATGAAATAAAGGGACAAATGGGATGAGGGAGTGAACTTGGTGGCAAAACAATGGATTGAAACCCTCGCAGCAAGTTTCTTTGAGGTATTTAAAAGGTAGGGTTTGATTGTTTTAAACAAGAACCATGAAACATACGCCATTAAACCAGCATCGAACTTGAATATAAAACAGCTTTGAAAGGTCTACCTACTTGTATCAAGATCAACTCATGCAAATTCGAGCGATTGGAGTGAGTTTGGGCAGTGTTTGGGTTCTCTGGCTATGTGCACCACGCAGCACACCCAATGTGCTGTGCCACACCAATGCACCGCGCCTCACCAATGCACCACACCCTTGTTAATTTACAGTGGATACTGAGGCCTGGTGCGCTGCGCCGAGCAACCTAGTGCGATTTTCACCCAAACTTCACACTCACTCACCAAAATTGCTCTGTCTTGCTTCTCTTTTGCCAATGAACTTATCCAATGAAGGAATAGCTTATAAACAAAGAGCTTTTGAAATTTTGGCTCATGAAACCCACTTTCATAATGTTTTACAAATGACTTTATCTTTATACTCTATCTTTTGGACTTTTTCACTTCTTTTTATCTTTGCAATGAACCAAATGACTTGAGCTTTGCTTGTTTTGCAGATGTTGGAGTTTCTGGGCTAAGGAAAGAAACTAGGGTGCAGATGAAGGAATTTACAATGAGAAAAACAAAATTTTCATGATTTTTGTACAATAAAAGCTAAATACTTTATTTTTTCCTCAAAACAAAGTTTTGAGGAAAAAAACACATTTTCAAACACTTGGTAATGAAATTTATTGATGTTGAAACCTCCTCATGGTCTGCTGGTAATTATTACATTTTTTTTATGAAACCCTAATGGAACCCTGCCCTAATTGAAAATGAAACCCTAAAGACAACCTTTTGCAATTTTAGATAAAATAAGACTATATATGCCTTTTTAATGAACAGACATGAACCAACAAGTAAATGACATGAGGGACATGAGGAAAACCGCTCTCGTCAGATGATCCATGTGCCTAATGGAAGGCAGATGACTAGGAGGGACACTTAATATGAAATGCAACAAGAGGATTTGATCTCTGACGGAGGGATGAAGATACCGACACTAACATTGGCTCTAATGGGAATGGTAGCTCCTTAGAGGTGCCAAGAACTTTAGATCTCTGGGAAAGCAGGCAGTGCCTTCGTCCATTGGGTAATGGAGTAAATAAATTCAAAACACCCAAAAACCAATTACTATGAAACTTTGACTCAAGAATCATAGTTGAACTGACTAATCCAAAACTGAAACAAGACTCTCGAAAGCTGAAACTAGACACTCAGCCGAAACTATCTTTAAACTGGCTGAAACAAAAAATGACTCAAGACTGACTTAACTGAAACAAGTACTTACATAGCTTTTAAATGGCAACAGATCATCGAGATTTGAGAGCTTCAAATCATGATGACAACCATTTGCCGACTAATGAAATATGTACAATCATGTGTAGTGAGCCTTCCAACATAACCAATCCATTAGATGGCTACATATTGAAATTCTGCTCTCACTTTTCCTGCATAGGTAGAACGATGTAAATGTAGGCAACTCACAATAACCACTAAACCCAAGGCTTGTGATAACGAACTAGACAACATTTATCTTTTCTAATTGTTGCAAAAGAATGCTGAAGGGATCTTGAAAATCCTGAAGCACTAGCTTGTCTTGAGATCCAACAACAAAAATACAAGTACTCCCTTCATTATGATCTGAAAGAACAATTGATTGCCGAGTGATAGGAAGGCATAGAGAGGTATAAGCTTCTTCCATTTGAGTGTTAGCTGTAAATTCCTCGACCATCAGAAATTCTGGCATATTGTCTCTCTCAGGCTCGTATTCCTCAATTTCATGGTCTAGGTCATTCTTAAATAGAAAACAATTTTCAAGATTATCAAACATGACAGCCTTATCATTTTCATGAAGGAAAATATTATCTGTTCGCTAATCTATAAATCTAATTTCAAGACTATCATCATTTTCGAAAGAAGAAGAAGTTTCACCAACACCTTCTCGACCATGTGCACACTGCAAACCTGCATTAGCTTGGGCTGGAACCTGACCGTTCAGGAGTCGATCTATTTCATCTTCAGACAAAGGAGATAATACTTTTTGTTTTCTTTTTCTCAAAAATGATTTCCTTCTTGAAATAACATTTCAAAACATGAAGAACCTGACTGACAGTCCCCAATTCCCCAATCTTCTAAAATTTGAAAACATTATTGATCATCTTCATATGACATGGAAATTAAATTATGATTTACCACTGAGTTATCGAAAGAATATTTTTCACTTACTTGAACAAAGATCTCATCTTGTTTTTCATGAAATGACTGGATTACCTCCTCATGAAGGCTTTGGTCAATAACTCTATCTTCTTCATTCTATATGATCTCAATAGCAGAGCTCTCCTTCATGGGATTCAGAACAAGGATGTCTTCATCATCACGATCTGAATCTAGATATAAAAGAGCTGACTTGACTTTATCACATTCTAAAATTGAAACTTGACTTCCCTGCATACTGTCTTCTTCTATGGACAGATCTGAAATAAAACCTTATCTTTCATCATTTTCCATTGTGCGAAGATCTTGATCCTGCTGCATAGTTTCTTGATCATCTTGATGAGTATCTTCTATATTCTTTTTATGCTGCTAAAATGGATTTTCATACAGGGCCTCTATGATCTCATCATCCATGAAGTCATCATCTTCATACACTTTCTCAAGATGTCCAATAAAACTATAAACATGCTTGCAATAGTTCTGAACCAAATTTAATGATGGATAAGATTCTTTATATCTTTCAAAGAACATGTATAAAAATCCTTTAAACAGTAAATACACGTAGGTGGCAAACTTTCATATCAAGATCGAGCTTCACCTTCTAGAGTGGCCATGAATATCTTCATCAAGCAATCTTCAGGAAAATCAATCTTCAACTTGTGAATATGTATGTGAAATCTAACCAGATGTAAAGCAGCATCCTTCCTATCATCATCTTTAAGCGTAGGCAAATTCCTTTGCCAGTCTACCTTAGGAATTTTATTTGAAAAAACTGGAATGTGATCTCAGCTCATGGGAGCATATCTTTGATCCAGCAAAACCATTTTGATAACAATGAATTCACCAAGAAATTCTTCAGGCTACTTATTTTTGAAGGGTAGAGTCGCCATAAAAATTCTGAACCTTAGGATTCTTCGACACTGGAGTCACCAGGTGAATGATTTCAACCTTCCAGTGTTTGATCATTTTCCACCATCAATAATCAGATCTGAACTTGATACATGTTACTGGGGCAATTTGGAAGTCAGATCTTCAGCTTATAAGACTAGACTAGAGATTGACTGAAGCAACTTTTATCTACTTTCGCTAATGCAAAGCAAGAGTGTTTTGAAGGCTACCTGGCTAACTTCAGGCTCTGTTTGTAGTTTATAAAGCAAGAACACTAACAAACAAATAAATTTTTCTTCCCCAGTGGAGTCACCACTATGTTAGAGCCTACATTTACCTCAGGCTGAAAAGCTAAGCTTCTAGGTCCACATCAAACCAGACTCAGCCTGGTAGCTAGCCCTACCAGGTCAAGAGAGGGCTCTCTCCAGGTCAATATCGACTAAGTATGATCACTAAGGGCTTGATATGACTAATTTTATTACTATATTAGGCTATGTATAAGTACAAAGGATTTTGATTGAATAAAACAATGATTTTGTGGGCTCTAAGGGAAAGGAAGATTTTGGGTGCAGGGAATGAGGCACAGTCTTGCAGGGATTTCGATCGGGCAAGGTAGGAAACTATATTTAGCACTATAAATCAAGTGAGGTGGATGGATAAGACTGAGGAGGAGTTTAAGAGGGCAAGGGAAGCCATGGATCCTCTCCAAACAGTGGAAAATATTAAAAAACTAAAGCAAACTTCAAGTAGAGCACTGCACTTCTCAATGTATTCTACTTACACCCTTGTTTGTTTAGCTGAGAAGAAATAAAGAGAAATGATACATATAACACATGAATAAATTCAAAAATACATAAGAAATCACTGTACCAAAACAAATTCCACAGGATCCCAAAGAATGCTGCAAATCCTGGTCTCAATTCCTTAGACAAAATACTGATGTGAGTGTACAATGAAGCTCAAGGCTTTCTCAAGAGTCCCACAATGCTAATGAATGAAAAAAAAAATAATATAGACAAAAATAGCTCATCCTTACCTCTATGGGTCGAGCTCATATGTTTAGGAGCTGATCCAACTGATCCTAAACTGAGAACTGGAATCTAGGCAACATAACAACATGCCTCTAGAAACAAGGAAACTGATTCATTCAGTTTCAAACAACCTCTAAACTAATGAATATACATCTACAAGTAAAAATATAACATATTTTCATCATGATCCATCAATTTTTATCAAATTACATCATAAATTTTCCATTAGGAAAGTGAAAAATTCAAACTAGGCAAAACTGGGCAAAAAACAGAGCAAAACTGGATCAAACTGGCAATTTTTCCTCTATGCGCCATGCCTGTTTGGACCCACTTTGGAGGCCTTCCCAATGTCCAAATAAGATCCAAGTGTGCTTTCTGGAAATGTCTATCTGTTTACTTTCCAACCCAAGTGAAATTTTTCAATTTGGGCTTCATTTTCCCTATCAAAAATCAAATCTCCCAAGACTGCTCCCTATGTGTCAAAATACGGGCAGTGAGGTCATTGTTTGAGTGTTTTTTACCTCTTTGAGGGCTCAAAACCTGCCCAAATTTCTTGGCCATAGGTAGGAAAGCATAAATTTTCATGAAAAATATAGAAATGCAAAGTTTTTGTGATTTTGAGCCCTCTAGCAAAAGCGAGCGCCATGTGGCGCAGCGCATAGGGAGGAAAACTCTGTTTTTTTTGCAAAAAAATTCCAAAATGCAAAAATTGCTCCAAATTTTTTGAAATTTGGGCTAGACCTTCTTTATCAAGAGCTATGATGAGATAAGGATTCCTTGGCTGATATCCGAAGTCGATCATGCTCCTTTCGCCTCTTTGAAGCCTTCTTCAATTTTGCCTTTAAATTCCTTATTCGTGCTTTGCAAACCTTGTTCCGCACCATGTAATGAAATGCCATGTGTCCTCAACAAGTCTTTCTCCTTGTTGGAATTCTCTAGAAGTATCTCTAAGTGGATATTGACTCTCTCGAGCCAAGACTCTTGATCGGCGTTGATCTCTTGCTCAAGCGAAGTGAACTCCACCCTCCTTCTTTGGGCAGCTTGGAGGTTCTCCCGAATGTTTTGTAACTCCATGATTGCTTGCTGTTCTTCAAGCTACTTATTACTCTGCTCCAAGTATTTTATGATCCACTTAGCCCTCTCCAAGTTGAGGGTCAAGGCTTTGATTTCTTTCTGCTGCTCCTGGATGATCTCTTTGAGACTTGTGCTTTGAGGACCCATGTCTGTATCAACATCCTCAATAAGAAAGAAGTCTCGCTCACTTGAAGGCCCCTCATCCTGCATTGGCCTCTTACCTTTGTCCTAAACCTATGATGCTGATGCCAGAAGCGAGGCCCCTTCCACCCCAGGTGGAGATAACACTCGCTTTACTGCTGGGAACAACTACCTGGTGCCTTTTTGATAAGTGATAAATACTGGCACAGTAGCAATGTGTGTCTCGTGACTTTCATGCTGATAAGAAGGTCCACCTGTTTCGTGCAAAGTCTCTAAAGGTCCCTAAGAAGCTCTGAAAAACTCACAAGAGATGACATCATCCCAAGTGATGCCCTGTAAGCCAAGCTGATGGACAACCACAATTTTTATGAGAGCAAAATGGTAAATACTATTAAATTGCTGTTGAGGGGTCTTGTGCTACACTAGAGTGGTCATCCTTTCGATATTTCGGCACATGAAGTAAGGAATGTTCATCATCCATACTCGGGTAAAATGCATGAGTAGCCTGATATGATAAGCATACAAACAGGAGAACTGGCCCTCACAGTTCAAATACTTCATGATCAATTTCATTAAAAGAGCATATTCATCTCTAATATACCGAAAAGGAAACACTCTCTTGAGCTGCCTCAAGAAGCCAAGCTTAATGTACGGTTCATAATATTGCCGGTCAATTTTCTGCCTCTTGTTCCATGGCTCTCCAATGTTGGGAATAACGGTTGCTAATGAAATGGTTCTGGTGTTAACATGAAACTAACACCAGCTAGAGTGGCTTGATCACCATGTAAATGCAGTACAAACAAATGAGCCAACTCATGATGAAACTGAATGCTAGCAACCTTCTCACAAAATTCATAACATGACTGATGTCAGAAACAAGAGATGGCAAGTGGGCAGGCGTGTAATTCAGCAAGGGTGGTTGGTTCTTCTCTGATATGTCTGCCACCTCTATGAGGCCTCCTGGGTGCATGTCCCTCTATGGGTGAGTCACTTTGGGTCTCCTCTTCAAAATCATATGAAGAAGCAGATGCCATGGCTGCTGGTAAATAAACTGTCATGGAGAAATAGGTGCTGATATGTCAAACTATATTGGACTGCCTTTGATGATGTGTTTGACCTTTGTTTTGTCACCAGGGGAAAATAATGAAATGAGGGATTGTAAGGGGAGGGAAAAATAGTGGAGAATTAAGGGACTGTTGGGATAGATTTTAGTTAGGGAAATGTGGGATGTTTTGGGATTATAGGATGAGGGTTTGGGGATTTGCAATTTGAGATTTTGGAAAAGGGAATTTGGGATAGGGGATTAGTGAATTTAGGGGGTAAGGGAACTAAGGGAATAATAAAACCAAGGGGAAAATGGGATGAGGGAGTGAACTTGGTGATAAAATAGTGAATTGAAACCCCCGCAACAAGTTTCTTTGAGGTATTTTAAAAGGTAGGGTTTGATTGTTTTAAACAAGCACCATGAAACACATGCCATCAAACCATCATCGAACTTGAATAGAAAACAGCTTTCAAAGGTCTACCTACTTGTATCAAGATCAACTAATGCAAATTAGGGCAATTGGAGCGAGTTTGGGTAGTGTTTGGCTTCTTTGGCTGTGTGCGCCACGCAACACGCCTAATGTGCTGTGCCTCACCAATGTGCCATGGCCTTGTTAATTTACACTGGATACTAAGGCCTAGTGCACCGCGCCGGCTATATGCGCCATGCCTCCTGCCCAGTGTGTCGGGCTGAGCAACCTAGGGCGATTTTCACCCAAACTTCACACTCGTTCACCAAAATTGCTTTTTCTTGCTTATCTTTTGCAAATGAACTTATCCAACGAAGGAATAACTTATAAACAAAGAGATTTTGAAATTTTTGCTCATGAAACCCACTTTCATAATGTTTTACAAATAACTTTATCTTTAAACTCTGTTTTCTGGACTTTTTCACTTCTTTTTAGCTTTGCAATGAACCAAATGACCTGAGCTTTTCTTGTTTTGCAGATGTTGGAGCTTCTAGGCTAAGGAAAGAAACCAGGGTGTAGATGAAGGAATTTACAATGAGAAAAACAAAATTTTCATGATTTTTGTACAATAAAAGCTAAATACTCTATTTTTTTCTTAGAAGAAAGTTTTGAGGAAAAAAACACATTTTCTAACACTTGGTGATGAAATTTATTGATGTTGAAACCTCCTCATGGTCTACTGGTAATTATTGCATTTTTTTGTGAAACCCTAATGGAACCCTGACCTAATTGACAATGAAACCCTAAAGATAACCTTTTGCAATTTTAGATAAAAGAAGACTATATATGCCTTTTTAATGAACAGACATGAACCAGTAGGTAAATGACATGAGGGACATGAGGAAAACCACTCTCATCAAACGATCCATGCACCTAATCGAAGGCAGATGACTAGGCGGGACACCTAATATGAAATGCAACAAGAGGATTTGATCTCTAATGGATGGATGAAGATACCGACACTAACAGGTTCTTTGAGTTGAGTTATGCATGTAATTTCCATTACTTCTCCTCTATTTTACTATGAATGTTACAATGATTGTAGTGGTTGATAGGATTTTCACTAGTGTACGGTGGTTGTTGTCTTCTAGTCCTTTTTCCCTTTCAATTTCTTCTTCCCCTCTTTGGAATCTTCCTCATGTTCCTTCTAGTTTGAACCACTCAACTACCCTTTATTTTGGCCTAAGTTTTCGAAGTATTGTGCCTTTATAGCATCCTCATCCATCATTCTAGGTTTGAACAATGCCACTTGCTTTCATAGATAACATTGTACATCCCCTAAATACTTGAGGATTGCATATGTGTTATTGGAGGAGATACATAGTATTATTTCCATGTTACTAAACTATGTAGTGTACTCTTATACAATATTCCCTTGTCTTTTCCTAAAGTAATGCCACTGCATCCTCTAGTTCTATACATGTCTGGTTGGTTAGAATTGGGAATTTATGGGTGTTTTAAAATCCGATCACTTAGTTGCTAGATGATTCTCCTCTAACCTTAGGGTTTCTATGTGGCTTTCCCATCAGGTTTGGGCATGACCTTAATTTCAAATGAGAAAGGAGATTTTGTTTTCCTCATCTATGTGGAATATTAAACTAAGCCTCTAATTGTTGCAAATGTTGATTTAATTTCAAATACCAATATCACCTTCATATGGCTTGATGTCCACCTTTGCTTCCATCTTAAAGAGGGTCCATGAATGGTTCACAATGATCAAACTCGACTACTCTTTTTTAGGTTTCTTGGAATCCTTCTTGATAAACCAATTTCCCCTCTAATATGTCCTCTACATTGGAACCTCCATGTTGGGCAGCAAATCCTCCCATAGCAGATTTTTGGGGCTTGAATCCCAGTTTTGGGTCAATGTAATGTAAATACCCCTCAAAATGCAGGCACAGAGTGTAGAAGTCTAGGATAGTCTGCCCTAAAATATTGTAATTTAATATAGAATGTGTCGGCCTACCCATGGTCCGCGGACCATGGGAATGTATAAATAGAGCGAGGTTCTAAGGGTAGAAAGTAGTTTTTAGTTCTGATCTAAAGTGATATGGGTTTTTGAATGAGAAATTTGCTTTGAGTCTGTAAGTCCGAGTCGTGGTTGGTAGTAGTAAGAATAGGCTCTGCAGTTGTGTGGGCAGAGGCTTGGTAGATTCTGCAGCTATGTGTGTGGACCCTTGCAGCTGAGTGTGTAGGGAGGAGTTAAGGTTGTAACCAAACAAGAAGTTTAATAAAAGATAAATTGATTCTAAAAGTATTATCTCTGCTCGTAGATCTGTGTGTTTATGCTTATGTCATGTTCTTATGCATCTCTTTATACTACCTTGGGTGAGACCTCAGTTCGTGCTCCACGGACTGTTGCCGAAAGGGCCGGTAATTTTGGGTTTTGTTTGGCTAACTCACTTCTAAACCTAGGTCAGTCCCCAATAAGCCAAAAAATGGTTCCATTGTCAAGACTGAGATCTACCTAAGGGATGCTTGATGTCAGAACAATGGAACCCTACGAAGAAGGAAATTGAAGATTGGTTGGATTAGAAGCTTCACGAGTTCGTAACACAGGAAAATAGGACTCCATAGATATACGAGAAGAGGTGGCTGGATCACTACATATATACAGAAATCCATGAGATATTCTTCATGACCTTCTCTTCAGAGCTGTATGATTGGATCGTGAGGTTAGCCAACAGCCAGGGAAGCTACAAGCTCGATCAACCGATAGTGTGGACTCCGAAGTTAGTATGCAAACTAGAGTCATCAGAAGATAAGATTACGTGGGCCGTGGACCACTAACTCGACTAGATAATAGGGGGTTTATCACTGAGTTTGCAATAGACACAACCATGAGCTATAGTGAAGCAGAACGAAAATTTCTCAAGGGACCGCAAGGTAGGTACATCAAATCCCTAAATACCTGGATTAAGATGTTGTTATGTGAGAAGAAAGTTATGCGAATATATTTATGATTGGAATGACGCGAAGAAGAAAGATCTACAAAGGGATCGAAGGGTTAGGAAACAGTTCTTTAATTTCACCCCCATAAGCAAGAGAGGAAGAGCGCGCTTGGGTTTCCGTGAGAAGTGTGACCAGTTTGATAAGGCGGTGCATTCTACAGTTATCACCTCCACTTATGTCGTCACACACTTCACCTACTTCACCTCCATCTTCCACCACCCCACCTCCACCAAACCCGTAATTCAGCATGGCGAGCGCGATCAAGCTACCCGTATTCAAAGGAGTAGGGAATGAGGATCTGGACTAGTTCTGGTTCATGGTAAGAGTAGTGTGGGAAGCCTAAGGAGTCATGGATGACAACATTAAGAAGGACACATTGGTGAGCGCGTTGCAGGATCGCGCACTAACCTGGTATATCAGGCACTCGAATGATCACCCGAATGCAGGAATAGCGGAGGTCTAGAATGCACTGAACAGAGAATTTAGCTAGCTGAAATCAGAGACACAATCAATCATTGGATTTAAAAAGATAATGATGCTTCCAAGTGAGACCCCCTGGGATCTGGATCAGAGACTGAAGAGTACGATCCGCGAGGCTAATATGATGCTAATGGATGCACAACACAGCGTGTGGTTTGTGGCGTCTTTAACACCACACCTGAGGACGGCATTGTCACATTAGAAGCTTTCAACCTAGGCCAAAGCATTGGAAATGGTGATGAGGTTGCATGAAACACTGATACAAGATCCGAGATTCAGAGTCCAACAGATCCATGTGCAACTATAGAACCTATGCTTGGAAATGCAGATTTTGAAGCATGATATGGCACCCAGGCCAGAGGCATCCGAAGAAGTGTGGTGCATAAAATGTAAAGGCCAGGGCCACGACAAGGATCATTGTCCAGTATTCATGAACTACTTGGTAGGAGGGGGACCAATGCCATTGAGACTAGAGGCACAAGCAGGGCCAAGTGAGGCATCCGCGCTCCGGTGTGCGATATGTAAGGTGGGAGGAAAGCACATGACGGACAACTGTCACCTGTTGCAGAAGTATAATGGACTCTGCAACATTTGTTTTGTAATTTTTTTAGATCAGTAGGCCACAATGAGCATACATGTCAGAGCTATGAGTTAATTATGGATCAGACCCTACCTTATCAAATGCAGATAGAAACGTGAGCCCTTAACCCAACAGTGGGAATGGCGCGTGGTAGATTTCGAGGGCAAGGTCAAGGACGAGGAGGAATGGGACCAGGAAGGGGCCACGAACAGCTAATCTGTTACAATTGCAGAGGACCAGGGCATTATGCTCACGATTCTACCACCCAATGAGAATATCTTGTTCATACTATGAGCAGTTTGATCATGAAATGGTAGATTGTCCTACGTTGATCGCACAGATGCGTGAGAAGGGGGTACTACAACCTACTCTAACCCATAATATCGAAATGATGAAGTCTGAACCATGCGAGGAAGACCCCAACATGAACATGGTGCTCAAAAGCAATGCGACTACAGGGGAAGATAAGGGGAAGCAGCCCAAGGAAGATACATGGGTTTGCAAGGCTCCTACAAAGGAACTTGAGTTTGACTTGGAACGCACAAGGGAGACATTTATGGAAGCTAAGAAGAGCTTACAGAGGCCTCTACTTCATGTAGTAAGGATCAACCAGAGCGAGGAATGGATCCTTCTATGCTTAATACCTTTTTAGAGACATGCATGAAGTTGCTGCATGAGGCAGTTAAAGGACTACAAGAGCTGATCATTAGGTGTACAGGGTCGGGTGAACCATGCATAGTCTAGAAACTAGGAAGGCATGCATTGCGCACTAGGAGGGAAATGAGATTGATAGCGCAGATTGGTGAATATGAAATAGATCAAGTAATCTTGGGCTTGTGTTCAGACGTGAATGTATCACCCAATTAGACATGGGAACGCATGGGAAGGCGCACGTTGAAATGGTCCCCGTTTCAATTACAGATGGCGAACCAACAAAAGATCATGGCCATGGGGAGTTTGTAAGGGGTAACAGTGGATATCGAATTTGCGAGCACGTAAACGAATTTTGAGGTAATAGAGATTGTGGATGACAGTAACCCTTACCTCGTGTTGCTAGGAATAAACTAGGCCACTGATATGAATGGAGTCATCAACCTGAAGAAGTGGAAGATGATATTCGAGAAAAAGTCTCTATGCATAGTAGTTCCGCTAGATCCAGTCGAAGGAGCACGCTACACTGAACTTGTATGCAACGATGAACTAGATTTCATTTACTAGATAACAATGCAAGACCAGGATCAGGTGAACCCGACGGTGAACGGGAGAATCTCATGGGAGTGAGACAATTCCTGTACTTCAGATTCATATGAAGAAATAGAGCACTGGCATAATCGATTGCATGGAGTAACAATGCTGAATTGCAACATGATGATTAGATCGGTGCGGCACATGATGACCGAGGCAAGGGAACTACCAACATATGAAGGGGCAACCAGAGTGGGTGAATTCTTAGACAAATTTGAAAGTGTAGTACCAGAACAACAATAGTGTGGTGTTCTAGAATGGGCGTTGCATGCGACACCCGCACGATGGGGGAATATACATCAGAAGACGATGGGGAACTGTCATGAAGGTAGAAGACGGATGTGCTTACGACCTAGAAGTCCCCAGCGACAAACGTGAGCCAAGAGACCAGGACGTAGCAGTTTGTGCACCCACTTGTGTCGATGCGTGCAGACGTTCATTGTGCAAACACCTCCTAGAGTAGGGATTGAAAATCAGGGAACACGATGCATGCCACGAAAATTTCACATCAGAGCCTTCACAAAGCTATGTGGAATCATAAACAAAGTTTACCAGACAGGAAAAACTAATTTGGGGCCTGCGCATACTAGTGGTCCAATGGGCATATAGGGCCATGTGTGGGAACCGGGGCACGGAAATGGTTCCAACGATGACGAGTAGAGTCAAGACCATAGTTTTGGGAAAGAATCCTCACACAATCACTCCCATAATTGTGACAGCACGCACGAACCAAAGCAAAGAGATTATGAAACTACACGAGGACGAACATATGCAGATTCAAGAAGCCATTCAACAAGGGAACATTGAGCTTTGCAAACTCGAAGAAGATCGGGTATGACTGAAGTAGAAAAGCATATCAATGGACAAGGATATCAGAGAATTGGAATCCAAAATCTTGCAAGCCTAATGCATCGGAAGTAGGACGGGGCCACGTATGGGCAACCCTACCATCATGATAGAAGATTGTCGCCAAGAGCTTCTGGCTATATTACCATGGCTGCGACTGCAACTTATTAGGTGAAGCAACTAAGGAAGTGCCCCGCATGAAGAATAATGCGAGGCGTTGATTGGCTCAAGGGTAACTAAGGAAGGCCCACAGACTGGGTCGAGTAGTGACTGGAAGCCTCGCACCAGTAGTGCGACCACCTAACTATCCATAGGAAGTATAGTCTCAGCACTCCAAATAGTTGGAAGAGAGCGCTGGACTATAAAAGAGTCTATATGGGAGTTGTGCGGCTCGAATGTGGCGCATAAGATCAGTATGGAGCACAGATCGTGTTCACCCACAAGGGACTGCGTTGCTGCATGGTTGGGATGGAAAGTGACCATTGGTGTCACTGTTCATGACAAGATGTCCAATTTAAGGCAACAAGGAGTGGACGGAAGACAATCAAGACATGGGTTTAGACCTAGATTTGAAATGATCTGCTGCCAATATCGCATTAATGAGCCGAGAAAGGGGGGAACAGCCGAATTTGAATTTCGGCAGGCCTATAAATCTCAGATGGTCATCCGTCAAACAACCCTTGGCATCTTAAGAATTCATTTATTGTGCATGGACTTTACGACTTTAGAGGCTTTGATAATGAGTTCAGTATTTGAAGCATTACCGAAAGAGATGTTGGACCTTCTTAGAAGAGAAATGTCAACCGCCAAGGAAGCCACACCAAGCCCTATGTCACCGGTGGGGGATGCGCTAGAAATTCCAAAATTGCCTCGATGCTGAGGGCCAAAAAGAATCCACAGGTAGCAAACCAGTGCGTATGTCTCCACGAAATCGTGGTTCAACAAATTGTCGAATGAAGAGAAGGGAAAAACAGTTAATATTGAGAGTGATGATGAGGAAGAGGATCCTCCAATCTTTGTCAAAGAGATGGAACTAGAAGAAGATATGGAAGAAGACATCTAACCAGTACACGCCACAGCAAAGCTGCCCAATTATGTCCCTCCATGGAAATGGAGGGTAACGTTACCTAAAGATTTGGATGTCGTTAAGAGCACACTCAACACCCCGTTCCTCCCCGCAAGAGTTTTGTACGAAGGTTTGGCTTGGGACCTAATGGATAGCAAGAAGTTTCCTCATTTGGAAACTAGCCAGCTGATGGAACAAAGCATGGAGGGGGAAGTTACAACATTGCAGCTATGAAAATGGTTGCGTGGGGTGGAGGAAGCTGAGCTACTCCATTTCCTATCGATTCCACACTTTCTTCGAGCCCCAATCACAATATGTTTCATTAGGCAATTGATTTTCTTGGTGTACGATGGGTACTTGTGGCTGGAGGAGCCCATTCCCATCATAAAAGAGCTCATTCATAGGATTTTTGGGCTTCCCTGTATAGGAAGGGACCCTGCAGAAAGAGCTGGCACAAGCGGAGACTTGGCAATAGAGGAGGCCATGAAAAAGAAATATAAATTGGAGAAAAAGCAGAGGGGTTATGTTATTACTAGCATTTAGGACAAAGGGGTCTGCGTCGCTACTTAATTGTTGGCAGAAAAGGTGATGAGAAAATGTCGGGGTAATGAGGTACCAACAGTCATCGCGATGGCCGAGCAATGCACAGAAGGGGTACGATTCAAGTAGTCATAGTTCCTCTGCGAGGAGTTCCTGACAAACTATAGGGACGCCTATGAGTGAGGTAAGACCTTCCACTACGCGTGGTTTCTCTTATCCATCCTGTTGGTTACAGGAGAATTGCCTAAGGATAGTCAGTTTCCTCCCCTTGATCAGGACTAGCTAGAAGCAACAAAATACACATTGCTATGGGAAACGTAGGATGCCACGCGCATCCGAGAAACCAAGATCTTTTGGAGACAAGCATAAAAATATGGATCAACAAATGGCTACACCTATCCCCCTTGGTATACGACAGTCTGAAGAGCTTTGCAAAATTTAAAGCAGATATGCACAATGTGTATATCAGGGCGTGGAAGGATCCATAGCAAAAGTGGACCACGCTCCCCTTCATCGTAATATATAGCCAGGGACACGAGTACATCAGCAACCAAGCAATTGTTGCAGGCCAAAATGGCAAATACCATTGCACTACCAGAAGGAGCACTGAAAATGACCAATATGGAGGACAGAGCTATGGTAGGCCAACTCAAGGGACTTGGTTTAAACTTGGTAGCCCTATCACAAGAAATATTATACTAGTTGTAGGATGGAGCAACAACATATCCCCGTGCTAGGGAAGGATGCGCAATCTAGGTAATCAATGAATAGTGAATCAACATCGAGCAACTGAGCCTCCAACGCGATGAAGTGGTATCTCAGGCTCAACAGTTGGTGCAAATCGTCGAGGAAGCATGTCACCATGTCCCCAAGCTAGAGATTGCAATAGAATTACCAGTGGGTATCCGGATCCACAAATTGGCTAGTGGATTCCACTAGGCACAGGAGGAGGAAACAAAGATCCAGATGGACCTCAACCTACAGATCATGGAGCTAAGGCTGAAAGCACAACCCTTTACACTGCCAGAAGTCAGAGAGTAGCGAAACCATGACATTCAATTAGGGTTGGAAGTAATAGAGCATGCCATACAGGACAACACAGGCTTGTTAGATCAGTCACTCCTCACCCTCACTTCACCATAGGAAGACCCCACGCTACAACAATTAGAGATAAAAGTGCGGGAATTGTAGTAAGCCTACGACAATGTCCGGGGGACCATGCAGACAATCGCCCTTACTCAATGACTGGCCAATATGAGGGAGGCCCAGGCTCTCAAGGCATAGGTGGACACCGCGTATCAGAAAGAAGAAATGCTTAAAGAACACATCCAACCTTGGCTCGAGGAAGCATTCACAATCACCACCAAGATCGAGGGAAAGTTGGCACAGATGTAGGGCATATATGCACTCAGGTAGGGAATTGCACTTGAAAATGAAGCATCGAAGATATGCGCACAACGGGTACAACAGATAGTGAAAGAATGTGTTGCAGACATAAGTGAAGCATAGAGGTTGCTGGATGAACTTTACACCAAGATCACCACACCAACCGAGTGACTCAGGACGTGTCACGATGATTGTGTTAGGGGCTTGTTGGGTAGAAGATCCCCCCATAGTGGATTTTTGGGGCTTAAAGCCCAGTTTTGGGTCAATGTAATGTAAATACCCCACAAAATGTGGGCGCGGACCAGTCTGGGTCAGGCCCCTATAAGCCAACACTCCATATTCTTTGATTAACCTAAGTTTATTAGTTATTACTTCCATGTGATTCACATTACAATTCATATCAACAACTTATGCTTCCATCCACTCAAACCTCTCCTTTGTCATATCTTGAAGGTTATCATAAATCAATTTGACATCATGGCTAGGGTTTTATGACTTATTTCTCAAATTGATCTAATCCCCTGCAACTTCCCATAAAATACCTAGAGAAACATCCTCTCGTACCAATATAATCTATAGACTACCATGGATATTTCATTGGATAGTTCTTCACAATAGATCTATTAAAATTAATTAAAATATATACTATGAAGGGTTAATTCATTTAAATTCCATATCTATTATTATTGATTTTGTTTTCTATGTATGAAATATATAAATATAAAAAATAGAGAATAGTAAAATAAAAACACTCATGAACCACAATAAACACTAAGATGTGCTTTGGGAAACCCTTCAAGGAGAAAACTTAGATGGAAGGTGAGGCTATTATGCTCTCTTTTGTCTTAAATGGAAATGATGCAAATACAAAGGAGAAGACACTCTTTATGGAATTTCTTGAGACCTAGGGTTGGTGGGATGCTATAGAACACAAACCCCATATTTTTTTCTCTCTGTTTCTCTATCCAAGCTTATATACTTTGCTCTAATATGGAACAAAACACATTTGAATAGAATGCCAAATCCTTTTTCTCCCAGTGGATTGGGTATAACATACCCCAATATCCAACTAGGGGTTAAATTTGACCTATTCACCCCCAAGATTAGTTACAACTTGACCCTTATAGTGTATGCTTCATAGCCCCCACATAGTTGTCCCATGTTCCATAATTAATAGGGGTTGGCATGACATCCTCTTGAATTATGGTAGTTAATCATGATAAGTCAGTGTCCGGAAGGAGATAATTTTTCATTTGAAATCCAATTGACACCATTATTGAATAGTTGGAAAGATATATGTATGTATAATAACATCAAGGGGTGAAATGCCTAAGTGACAAAGTTTTATCCCCCCCCAAAAAAAAAAAATTATGGCCTCAATTTAGCCACAAAATATTGTTGACCCCAATTCTCCAAACTAGGTGTCACCACTAAAATTACTCCTATAAGTTGATTTCTTTGATGTTTCCACCATGGAAGCATTGAGATGGATGAAAAGTAATATAATGATCCAATCTGGATCAATAAATCTTCTAATCAACACATGTTGTATGAGATTCTAGTTTGAGAAAAGACTCCATGAAACCACTCAACCTCGTGCTAGTAATAGATGTCTTTTTCCTCCGTAGATGGTTTATCATGTTAAGTGTTTGGATATATATTTAACTAATTACCACTTAGATTTGTAATGGTGAAAAACATTAATAGGTTTATTTTATAATTTTTCCCTTTTGTGTGTTTTTAGATGCCTAGCTATGGATCATAATCAATTATTGTTAGTTTATGAAGGTTCTATTGGGGAAAATGCACACTTAGGTCCTCATATATACATAATTAGATCTATATATGACCACTTTCCTTCATATACTAGGAATTCCTTTCCATTTGGTATCATCTTCTATTTTCAACAATATTCTATTTTCAGTAAGTTTTCTTTTACCAAAGAGTGCCACCTAGAATGACATGTGGCAGTGATTGGGCATTGATTGGGTAGTGACATGACTATTTCCTTTCGAATAGTGTGCATTATATTATCTATGGGTCCCTAAGCATTAATGCATATATTCTTTCTTATTTTGAGGACTAGACTTATCTAGAACCTTATCCACTTTTCTTATCACCTTGTCCTTTGACTTCTAGCCATATTTTTGGAGGTTTCTTGCTATTTATGAGTTAGGAGTTGCATAAGGGAGTTGTCACTTTATTTGTAACTTAGTTTTGACTTGAATTATATTTATCAACCCTATTTTGGAATCAATCTATTTCAAGTTATCCTACTCTAATTTCAAAGTACTAGCTAATCAAGGAAAATTCTTTTCTTTCTTTTAGTGTGTATGCAATATAGAACCCCAACCTAGTGCGTATTGGTGCCCTCTAAAGGAGGGATATTTAAAAATAGTCATGTCCATGGTGTTACGCAGTAATTTGTCACCGTTGGTCACCATCCCTATTACCCTTGCTTTTGCACATTGGAGGACGCATTTATGGACCTGTGACTAGTGACACAACTTAAAAACACTTGCATTGGATCCTCCTGAGTATGAACTTCAAACTCCCTGAAGACACCTTTTGTAGATTAGCCCTAAAAAGTGCCCTTTTTCCATTAGTGCGGGTCCACAGTGTCTTACCCGCGCCAATGGCTCAGTTCCTCCAAAGAGGGTGTGCCCATGGACGCTCTGTCATAAAGCAAAGCCCGCGCCACCTAAATTTGGTTATGATTTTTAGCCAGCGCGCACTAAAGTGTTTTTGCCTTCTTTGTTCATGCAGTTCTCTGGGGAAAAATCTCATGGAAGTGGTTGAGTGTCATCTTTTTATCCATGACAACCAAGTTCAGTGGCTATTCTGGGATAATGCTAAATCTTCAGTAGGTGTCCGGATACAATGCATACTCCTTGCTCCTCCATCTATAAATGACTGTCACCCTGCATTAAACCAACTAGTTTTGCTAGAGCTATTGTGAGTGCCAAGTTTATGTTGGATTGATAGTGAGAATTGAGAATTATAGAGGGGTTATGCTGCCAAAATATTGAGAGAGAAGGGGTCAATTTGCAAGGCGTATTTAGCTGCTTGCCCAGTCAGAGGAGGTTCAACGTCAGAACCCTTTGGTTGTAATCTTTCTCTGTTTTTACTGTTTAATGAACGACTATCATTATGGTTCCACTCATGTCTCTTTCAATGGTATTTGAGTTGTATCTTTTCTGACCGATATATAATTGCATATACTGGATTTTACGCTTGTGCTTGTATCGTTCTTTGCTTGTGCAGGTGTCCGTTTACGTGGAGCGTAAGGATTGTGACCAGCCAAAGCTAAGGGACGAGAGCGGCGTTTCTTCTACAACTACTAGCATTGGATTCCAGGTAGATCATCATGATCGATCTCTGATTTATGCAATTAGGAACCTGCGTGTAGCGTGGTGTGATTGTTGCTAGACCCGTGTTGGGCTAGTGGGATCGCCTCTGTCCGCAGAGGGGATTTACCAGTTCAAAAATAGTGTCTCTTGGTTTTGGAGTTGAGACATCAGTGTTTTGGGTTTACTTCAGTCAATCTAGTAGTCCCTCTCACCATCTGAGAGATAAGTCTAGTGTCCTTCAAGTCTTTTTGCTTTGTTTTTCTCTTAATTGAGATCGTCGCAGTTTATAGCTTAACAGCTATGACGACGTCGTGCCTGTCCTCTTTGGTTAAGCTATATGTCACAGATATCTCATCATATAGCTATGGCGATTCCTGAAATCGGACCATCACCAAAGACAGGTGTACACCTGCGACGACGTCGCTCCCTTGCTAGCTTTGTGCCTGCGACGATTTAGCTTTCGTCTCAGGTTGCTAGTTTAACCCTTGCGACAATTCTTGAAATTGAACCGTCTCTGAAAACAGGTGTATTCTTGCAACGACGTATCTGAAAACAAGTGTACTTTTGCGACTATCTCGGGTTATCAGTGTTGCACCTGTGATGATTTCTGTAAGGTTGTTTTTCACAGCCTTACCTCCTAAATCAACCAGTGTTTCCTGTCCCCTGTTGTCTCTTGTCTCTTATCAAACTTATCTTGGCTGTATTTTGTTAAGGCACTTTCTCTTTGGGTTTCATTTATCTGAGTCTTATGTTTTCAAACTGTGTGACCTAGCTCTTTTCAAGGTTTCATCAAGAAGTCATTTGTTTGGGTTACTCATTTGTCTAAGATTCATCCATAACCATCTTGTTGGCTTGTTTGAAGTTGTTTCCTTGCTGCTTGCCTATCCTTTCTGATTGGTCTGTAGTGATTGGTCATCGAATTAGTTTGATGTGTTGATTTGATTTTCGTTCGCTATTCAAACATAGATTACATTTGTTTTGATCAATCAGGCTTGCATTTGCTTGTTTGTCATTAAATTCCAAAAAAACAAAATTATTGCATTCATACAGCATACGAAAGTGAAAGCGCATTTGCATTACTGAATTTTCATAATTGAGAAATTAGAAAGAAAAGTTCAAATCTTTCATTAGTAGTTGTGAGATAAATATATTAATGCATTGCATTTCTTAGTGATTGGATTGCTTGCATGCACTATTGTTCTTGCATTTTCTTGTCTTGGTTTGCATTCGCTTGGAAAGGAACTCCTTACCCTCATTTAGGTAGTGGTTCATCAAATGGAATGGTGCTTTACTCATTGTAGTTTCATCCTAGGAATTGTTGAAATACATTCAGTAGGGCCTAAAAAACGGAACTTAATCCAAGATTAACTCTTAAAATCTATTGAATGAACTTAACAACACATTGGAACTTAACGCACATTTGTCTAGAGGTCTAGGCTAGAGATGTGCTCCGACATCGTTAAAACTAGTCACTATTGTTTTCGCTAAGGTTGGGTGATTCCTCCTTATGTGATTCAATAGCTCCTAGTACGGACTTGTGCTACCTGTATCGTCAAGTATATATCGGGAGACCCCACTAGGTTATCATCCTGTCATCCATAGGAATCTGAGTCTGCCACCTTACGAACCGTAACGCACCGAACACAACATTCAGGAAGATTGAATGCCGTATGGAAAGTCCTTGGTCATTTCTCTTTCATTTGATCACCAAGGTGTATATGCAGTTTTGTGATTTGTCTGGTAAACCTCTTGTCTAGTACTCCAGAGTAGTCACCTTCATTCCTTTTCAACTCCTTAAAAGAAAAGGATCATCTGAGCACTTGTCCTTTCAAGCTCATTAGACCTTGAAAGTGATAGGTCACCTTTTCGTCCTTTTCTCGACTCTTGAAACTTGAAAGGGTCAAGTTTTGTTCCTGTGTCATAAAATTTACTTCCCACAAAATATTCCTGGTAATGGTTAGAGTTCTTGGTTACACTGTGAGTGTGTTTCAAGATTTTTTCTGATGGCCACTTTCCACAAGTTTAACGGTCAAGGTCTTCCCCCAGATGGGAATCCTGGTCCATTTTCTCCTTTCGAAAATGTTAGTGCTCCATATATGGAAAGATTGTCTTTGCCTGGGTTAACCATCGGTTTTCCTGTTTGGTTGTTTTCAAAATCAGTGGTCTCGAGCATCATGACCCCTGTTCCATCGTCTCCTTCGTTTGAATCACGACACGATGATTCTAGGGTTGAGCCTTCACCTTATTCCCATGTTTCTTCATCCTCCTCTCCTACTTCGCTTGGTGAACGTTCTACATCCAGTAACCAGGAGGCTAAGAAGAAGAAAAGGAAGAATTTGGATAAGCAAGCGGCTGCCCATGCAATTATCACCCCGAGTACATCTCAGGTCAAGACACCTTCTAATCCTCTGTGAAAGGTTAAGTTTCCTTGTAAATTGTGCAAAGGTGACCATCTTCTTCGTGATTTTCCTGGTATTCCTAGGATATTAGAAGCATGGTCTCATGATCTGGCTCATCCCTCATCATCCTCTGAAGCTCATGTCGATGTTCAATCCTTAATTGGCAGTGGTAAGAATAAAGGGAAGATTTGATTCCCCTGTAGGATATTTGAAGGCAACCATCTCCTTCACCTTTGTCTGCTCATGGATAAAGCTTCCGCTATTTTGGAGAATCTTACAGCTTCTTCGGCTCCCCTACCAGTTGGTTATTAGAGGCTCTCCTCAGACCCTCTCCCTATTGACAAAGAGATTGACTTGGATTCTTCTCTTGTCCATCCTCCTCTTCCCGAGCCTGGTTGCGCTCAACTTGTTCCTGGCCAACCATTGGTCGGAAAGCACATCGACTTGGGTTCACCACCAGTTGATCACTCTGTTCCCAAAGAGCATCATGATTACATTTCTCATGTTCTTCTTGTCTCATTCGATTCTCCTGAGTCCAAGAACGACCCTCCTATCCTAGCTAATCAAGAGAATCCTTCTTTGGTTCGTATAGAGCAAGGGGACACTCACATGATGCCCCCACCAAGTAGTTATGTTGTCTCCTTCGACTGGAGTCACTTGACTCCATTCTGCCTTCCATCCTATGTGCCTTTCCAGATTACCGTAAACGCCTATAATAACGTAGTGCCTGGCACTCTCTTGGATGAAGATGCGTCTATTAGCCTCATGCCTTCCACTACTTGGCAGACTTTGGGTTCCCCACAGCTTGTGCCTGTCAGTCAGAATCTATTGGCTTTTGACGGAGGAACTCGTCAACCTTTAGGGATCCTTTCAAAGTTCCCTGTTACTTTGGGAGGCAAAATCGTTTATATAGATGTGCTGGTTGTCCAAGGTGCTTTAGATTTTAGTTTTCTCCTTGGCCGTGATTATATTTATGCCATGGGCACTCTTGTTTCTTCACTTTTTTGTGTGGTTTTTTTTCTGCACGAAGGAAGAATTGTGACTATAGATCAATTGTCATTCTTTAGTCTCCCGGTGCCTCCTGTACCACCATCATCCCCTATCGGTTCTTGTCCGCAAGCAGTGCCTTCCCTACCACAGGTCAATTATGTGGCTACCCCTTCCGTCTCCACATCTGTTGATGATCATGCAGATGGTCTCGTACATCATGTATTGGGGGCATTGGAACCCGTTCTGTCGTCGGTGCTTAATGACATGTGTTCCTCCTAGAGCATGGTTCTTCCTTCCAGTGAAGATCTCTTGGGATTCATGTTCTCGTATGGCCCATGAAAAGGAGTCCAAGGATAGTTTGTTCCTATGTCAACCTCGTTAAAAAATGAAACAAGGGGTGTTGAGCATAGTTCTCGCTCTTGTGTCAAGCTTGTTAAAAAATGAATCAAGGAGTCTTGAGGATAGTTCTTTTACTGTGTCAACCTCATTAAAAAATGAAACAACTCCCTTTTCCAAATTGAGTCTTTGATTAAGATCTCGTAAAAGCTAAGTCGAGTCTTTCCAAGATCTCGAAAGTGAACCTTCATTACATCCACCTCGTTGAATGCAATGAAGCTTGCGCAGCATGTACCTCAATTGGATCATTATGTCGAGGGCATTTTAATCTTATAACAAGCATAGTTTTCATTTCAAGCTTATGTAAACATGAAACCGAATCCAAGCAAAGTTCTCCATGGTTCAAGCTTGTGTAAAAATGAACCCATACCCAATTTAAATCTCGTGATTGCCGTTTTTATCTGCTAAATTCTGCTAGATGAGCCTTGGTTGTTTCATTCCATCGCCACCATCTCTTTGGCCGATCATATGCTTTCACTTGGTTGTTTGTCCTTTCCTGAGGGACTGCAGCGATGAGTGGTTTTATTAGCTAGCCTCTTGACCATTACATATTTTGAGCAGTTCCACCATTGCCAGAAACACCCTCCTATTGAAAATATTCCTCGTATTGTGAATTCCTCTCATGCTGAGAAGCTACCCACCAAGTGTTCCCCTACAAAAACTCATCTACCAGATCATACCAAAGGAAATAAAGCTGAAATTGAACCCCATGATGAAGAAGAGCCCTCCCTGTTTGAAATGTTCAAAGGAGGTAAAAGACCTCACAAGAGGCCCTTAAACAAATTGAGGCTAAAGATAAAGTCGAAACAAAATCCAGACCTTTCCAAGGGAGTAATAGATGTGGAAAATGTCCCATTAAAAGACTTGATAATAAACAAAGGGAAACATGTAGGTTCTAAAGAGTAAAATGTTAAGGAGCCTAAAAATAAAGTACCTATGGAAACAAGACAAAGCAAAAGGTAGAGGATGGATAAGGTGGATGTTCTTTTAGAGGCGGCCAGTACCCTCAACTCAGAAGCTGTTAACCATTTATGGGTTTCTGATTATTCACTGCTAAGGTGAATTTTGTTAATCTATCATTGATCATGCACATATTAGTTTTTAGGTATAGAAGGGCATAGAGGAGAGCTTGCATTCCCATTGTCAGTGAATTTTGAAAGAAATTGTTTGAGAAAATCACTGACAATTGGCCCGTCAACAAAACTTTTAGTTCAGGAAGCTAAAGGACTGACAACAACAACATCAGTGTATTGCAATAGGAAAACTTGAGAAGAAAGGAGCACAACATAAGCTTTTTTTGAAGGATGACAAGGTTGATCTAAACGAGGGAAGCACAACCATGATACATTTTCTCAGCCCCATTTTCAACATAATTTTTAATAAGTTGTTTTGATTTTGAAAAAAACTTGATATGCTTAAAACATATTTTTAAATGCATGTACCTAAGAGATTTATACTTCTATTATTGGATTGCTGTAATTATTTTTGAGCTACAAACCTGTTTTAATTATTGTAATTCTTATATAAGAAAGAAATGCATAAGGAAAAAGAGTTGGTATTTATTTGAGATATAACAAACTTGTGTATTTTTTAGTAGATCTTAATGAAAACAATCTTCATGAGCATTTACAAAAATTCTCGTTTTGTATTTCCTTGTCTGTCTTTTCCTTCATTTTATATTTCCTCATGTCAGAAGAACTAAGTGTTGAGATTGGGATTCATATTTTATGTTCTTGTTTCTTTATTTCTTAGGCATTAATAATCGTTGTTCACTTAACCCTTACACTAATTTCCTTCATCTTCCTCTAAAATCACTTAAGTGTTAAATGAATTATTGCTACCCCACTTTTGTGTTTTTCTCATCGAAAATGTGTTTGTATAAAACATGATTGGGTTAGACTCCATGCCCAATGGTATTATTTTCACATAGCCCAACCAAATTTAAATCATTTATTCTTGGGATTGACATTTCTTCTTGTGATTCCAAACTTCACCAAATAATTGTCTATGCATTCATACCATGCTATTGGGGCTTTCTTTAATCCATACAATGCCTTCTTCAACCTGCAAAGATGTGTCTTTCAATACTCTACTTCAAATCCCTGTGGTTTATCAAAATACACGTCTTCTTGTAACATGCCATTGAGGAATGCAATATTTAATTCCATTTGATGAAGAGTCCATCCTTGACTTGCAGCAAGGGATATTATTGAATGAATGGTTGTGTATTGAGCCATAGGTGCCAAGATATCATCATAATCCTCTCCCTGTTTCTGTGAGAATCTTTGAGCCAATAAACTTGCCTTGTATTTCTTAATGCTACTATCAATTCAATACTTGATCTTAAATAGCCATTTTGAATTCACCACAGATTTCCCCTTTGGTCTTGACGCAACATCCTATAGATCATTTTTCATAATTGATTCATACTCCTCGGCCATAACATATTTCCAAACTTGTTGGCTTAAGGGTAACTAACCCAGGTTCAGAGTGCCAATAAAAAAAACCCTAACTACTGGCCCTTTTGACAACAACTCACATAATGCAAGCTGCAGTCTCACCCAAAGTAGTAATGGGGGATGCTAGAACCAGGTTCCTGTATCCAAAGATAGTGTGATAAGCGGTCTTAAGCTTTATGGCTTATATCTTCCTTCACGCAGCTCAATATCCTTCTATGGTATGATATTGTAACTCTAAGGGAATGTCTTCTAGACCTTCATGAAGGCCCACAATCATACTTTATACACCCTAAAGAAGCAGTGTATATACTTCCATGCACTAAGTAATAACCGTAGATCTGCCTTAGCGTAGATCTACCCAATTCATCAGAAATCATAATAGAATTAACCCTTAACTTCATGAACATAGATAATTACTTAAGACATGCACAAATATAATAGATTCATTAGATTTTTGTAAAATTTATACATCTTTACATAGAAAATATATTATAGAGCGACAGATCATAACATAAACAAAATTGACAATAATACTCAGATGCACAATATTTCTTCCAAATCAGTCTTTATTAAGCTTCAACATTCAAATTACAGACTACTTTACCCTGTGCACTCAGCTGCATGGGTCCACACACTCAGCTTCAAACTTACCAAGGCCTCTTGAACACTTAGCTGCAAGATCCTTCCCTTTTTTCCTAATTACAAGAAGGATAACCTTCTTGCCTTAACACTTGCCAAAAAAAATCTCTATCTTGACTTAGTTATCCTTCACTATCCCTAGACTCGCTATGACTCAACTATATATAGCTTTCTTCAATATAATACCATGGTCCGCGGACCATGGGTGATTCTTAAAACTGATATATTTACTTATCCAAACAAGGGGCTAAAACGCATTTGACTCCTATCTGGCTGTGCACTCCACATCCACATTTCGCGGAGACTTTACATATTTTACAAAACTTTTACAAAAATTGGGTTGACTAACCACAAAATTGACCCTAGGACCCTATCCCAATAAGCCCCCAACATAAAGATCATGACTCACCCTCGAGTCACTCAGCTAGCGTGTTGATCTTGCTGCGAAGACCATCTAGCTCGACCTATAATTCTACAATGTTAGCAGTGCTCTGCACCGCAGCCTGTTGTACTTCTTCTACCAACTTCTCTGTTGTCGGGCCTTCCATTGCTAGGTGCATTGCCCTTTGTGTCTGTTGTAGAACCTTTAGCTTTTCCTGAAGCGAGAGATTAATTTGGCAAGCTTCCTCTAGCCATGAATGTAATCTAGCCTTTAGAAGGGCCTCTTTCCTCTATAATTTTTCCATCTGTGCTTTCAGCTACTTACCTCCTACAACTTCACAAGGCGTTGCGTTGGTGCAAAAGTGCGTGCAGTTGCTTGGACTTCATCGTACTTGCATTATTATCTTGTATATCTTGTCCAGATCATCTTCACTTTCTACATAGTCGTGGATAGGTTCAGTATAATGCACTCATTCTACTGGATCTAATGGCACTACAACCCTGACTGACTTCTTCTCAAACGTCATCTTCTACTTCTTCAAGTTGATTACCCTATTCATCTCAATAACCCAGTTAATCCCTAGTAGCATGGGCTATGGGTTACTGTCATCCACTATTTCAATGACCTCAAATTCAGCTAGCGCGCTCACACCCTCAATGTCCATCATTACTATTAGCTTCCTATACCAATAGGTTTCATTTTTCATGATTGACTGGAGAAGTGCCAAATATGTTCATCCTTTTCAAGCTGCAAAGGTTCCATATTTTGTAGAATTTCACTATGTATAGGTGGTTGACTCTTACCACAGTTGATGAATAGCCAAACAGTCTAATCCTGGCTAGATCATGTTTGAATTTAGTTATCTTAGAATAGAGAATAAAAGTTTGCACAAATAGTTCAAGCTTGGCAGACAAGTAGTTAGGTAGAGAAGCAAAGGGTCTCAATAGCTTAATCTGATCCCTGGAAGAGATAAGGGTATACTTAGATAGGAGGGTAGCTAAAAGAAAAGAGAGGAATCAGGGTTTGCTAGTTCAAATGCACCCAAGGAAAATGAAGAGAAAATGTTAGGTATACTAGGTTGGGTAGGCAGTTTTGATGATATAGAAGCAGGTATTTGAGCAATTTTCTCCTTTGGAACAAGTTTTCATCTCATAAAACTCATAAGGTACCATGGCAAGGTGGCTATAGAACAAATGGAGCATGACTAATTCCCCTCCCCATTTTCCCAAGAAACACTTACTAACATTCCCCCGAAGGGCAATGAGATCTGCTCATTACCTTTAGTCCACTTCATCTCATAGAAAAACTAAGTGAAAATGTGTTTTCACCTAGGCAAAACAAGCCACATTTCTTGTGTAAAATGTCTTTATTCCATTTTGCCAAGTTTCCTAGACTTCACAACTGGGTATCCTTTCATTCCCCCCATGCCTAATTTTTCACTCTATAAACTTAGCCTAAACCATAAAAACCCATCCCACATAGTCATATTAACCTACTAACCCTATTAGATAGCTCCTATGTATATTCCCCTCCCTTACTATGTATAAATACACAAAATCCCTAAAAAATCTAATACCTCGACCCTTGGCTAACTATAGCTATATTTTAATTTCCTTTTTTTAGGGAGTTATTAGTCCACCCAGGGTGAATAACAACCCTCCACGTGCCCATCGAGAATTGTTTAGCCTCTACTTAAATAAACAGCTGAAAACCCGGATTTTTACCCCCAAAAACCCATTTTACCCGAAGTCCGAAATACACTGAAAAACATTACAAAACACAAATAATTAAAGCGGGTCCCCTACTGTTAACCTGCTGCCACCTTCATTACCCGCCATCCATTTGATCAGCGCTAACAGATCCGACGGTGGTCGGCGATATCGCAAGCCATAACATGTCGACCTTTAGCATCCAGGGGATGGGTAGTGTTTCTGATGGGCAGTATTTTCGCCGTACCGAGGACACATGTTAGGCGCCCGGCGTGTTCGGAGCCCCCTCCCCCAAAACCACTTCCCCCCAAAGGCGGTGCAGGGAATACCAATTACCACCCCACCGTCTCCCTGCTGACGTCATGCCCACGTCATCTGATGACGTCACCCCCGTTGCCACACGCCTATCTGCTGACGTCACCTGACACATCACCTACCACGTCATGTGCCACATCACTTGCCATGTCACCATCCGTACCCCGCTACATGACAAAATGACGTCATGCTGATGTCATCAGAAAAAAGCGCTCAGTAACCCACCAAAGTCAAAATTTTGGGTAAAAATGGGTGAAAACGTTGTTTTTAATCATTTATCTTTGTCTTCTCTAAGCGACCTGTGCATGCAAATTTACGTGAAAAACAAAATTTTCACCATATAAGTCTGCCACCCGGCAGCTTTGACTCCACAGCTCGGTCCCCCAGCTCACCTGGTCACCTGCAAATCGACCATTCCGCCGAGAAAACAGGTATTTACAACAAATTGCTCTTGACCCTGTTTTCATTGATTTCACTGTAAAATTGCCCACAACACCTATAATTTGAAGGAGAAACATTGTGTTGTTGCCAAAAATACCCACCATAACCTCCGAAGTTGCCAAATTCACCATAAATCTGCATAGTGAGCTAAAATTGAGCTCGTTCGGCCTTGCAAATTCTCCAGGAAACCCTGAAAGCTACCTTTTGCCCACAATTGTCGCCCATTGTACCAAAGAAGCCCACAGGTCTTGTTTATCCAACTAATTTCAATCCACAGAGCTAAATTAAAGCCAACCAACTAGTTTCAATGGTGAAAAATCCCGGAGAAATTCACAGAGCCATTGCTTTGCCTATCTTGCTTACACAAAGCCAAAAATTTCCAATTTTAAAGGCAACAGAGTTTAGCCATGGAAGGTCTAGTAGCCTTGAACATCAATTCTCTTAATGCACCCCACAAGGAATTGGAACATTTTCCCTTAGCTGATAAAGACTATCTAATCCAAGACCTAGTAGGCTACCAAAACCATCTGCAAGCAGTTTGTGAGCTCAGAAATAGTTACTTAAACCAAAATGATGTTTATGGCATATGGGAATCAAATCTACCCATATACTACCTACCCTCTATGAATATATTCCCTGAGATCATTCACCTCTGCTGTGAGAACTATGAGCCAACAAACAGGGCAGTTAAGAGTCCATCTGGAACTACCCTTTTTCATATTAATCCTGACTCTATAAATCAGATGTTGAAATTCAAACCAACCCACCTCCAGTTTCCTCTTACCATGAAGTTCTTGCTAGATGAAGGTCCCAAACTCTCCAGCTCAGAGATAGCCAAAATTGCCCAAGTGTTTATGAGAGCAGATCGCTAGCCTAAGGAGCCACCTCCTTTCCACTATGCATCTTTCACTGAAGTGGGTATATTAGTTGTTGATATGATATCTTTTGTTCTGGGGTTCAAGACAAGTGAGCATATTGATGAAACCATATTGGTTATGATGTCTATATTTACCCCAGGGAAGCCCCCTACTGTCAAATACAACTATGCTAAATTTATTGCCAACAAGATACATGACCAATTGTTGAGGCTAGACAGGGAGGGAATCTTTAAATATTCATCCTATATCTATCATTTGTTCTTATATTATCACCAAGATATCTTCCAATTTCCCATTAGGAAATTGGACCATAAAGGGGAAAGGAGGTTTGTGATATTTTGTACCCCAATCTTTCATGAAGTCCGCAGCTCTCCCTACTCTTATTGTGAGTTTATTGATTTGTTTGTATACCCAGTCTCTTCTCTCCTAATGAGAACTCCTCCTCCTAGACTGACATGTGATATGTAAAAGATACTACAGCTCTCCAAAAACTATAAAATAGGTGACTGGTACTTTTAACAGAATCACACTATTCTGAGGATATATGGCTATGAGCTATGCCCCTACAGGCTGCCGAGATATGTGCCAATGAGACTGTTTGGCTTGGAATATTTCAGGCAATTCATCAATTCAGATCTGAGTCACTTCCATAGCACAAAGAAAAAGGCCCAATTGAAACTCAGAGACCAGTTAGGCCCCTTTGTTATGAACAAGGAAGAGGGATGGAAGGATGTTGATGAAATATTGGGACAAACACTCAAACTCAAGAGAAGCTTTTGGTGGGTACCCTATGACCCAAACGGCTTTATCAAAGTAAGAAGGGTAAAATATAGGCTGGCACCCTATGAACATTGCAGCATCCCTGACATAGAAAAGTTTGCCAACCAAGATGAGTGGGTGGAGGGCACACTAGTTGAAGAGTTAACTGAGGAAGAGAAAATGGAACAAACCATGAAAAATTTGGAAAAAACTCTTGACTTAGATTCTTTTGGGCAGGTGTCATTCAAAATACCACAGCAAACCGGGGAAAGCTCATCAACTGCTACCACTTCACAACGAGTTGCCCAGGAAAGGACTACACCAACAACAGGGACAGCAAAGGGCAAGGAGTTAGTAGTTGCAGAGCAAGAAACAATGGAAGAACAGCCAACTACCTCAAAAGAACACAGTCAAGGGCAAGCCCCTTCACTACAAGCATAAGCACCAGAAGTACTAGCACTGCAGACTCCTCTTCCTGGAGAGAAGTAAGAAAAGAGACCGAGAAGAGACCACACCTGCAAGTGGGTCAACAGAACAGCAAGAGCCCAAAAGGTAAAGGGTAGATCCTCCTGAAGAGGACATTGTGGAAGAAATCACTGAAAGCACAAGAGGAGAGAGGGCCATCAGCCAACAGACTTCCGCTAGCTCTCACAGACAAGAAGGGGAGAGGCAGCATGGAATGGAAGTCTCCTCCTCAAGGTCACAAGCCAAGAAACGATCAGACATCAAACAATCATTTATGGAGATTAAGGCTCAAAATGAGTCATTAAGAATTCAGTTGTATGATCAATTCCTCAAGATGACACCCTCCAAACAGCATAGACTAATGGCAGCCTATGACATCAAGGAGAAGAAAATTATCTTAAGTCATTTCAAGCCCAAGGTTCAACAACCACAGGCTGCAGCTGATTACATAAGGACCAATCTAGAGGTCCTTGCCAAAGATATACACCCAATGGACCAAATAGAATTGCACAAACAAACAGGTGAAATGGTCTATGCTACATTGGTAGACAAGGTAATGCTGGCCCACCAATTAAAAGAGTCATTGAGTAATACATCTGCTCAATTGGATTTGGAGAAGATCTCTTCTCTAGCCAAAGACAACAGAATAAAGACTCTGGAAGAAATAATTATTGAGATGGGACATGATCCCAAGGATGCCAAGGGCATCAAAGCATTGATAAAGAAGAAGGAGGAAGATATTGCTGCCCTAAGAAAGCAATTGAAGCTGTCGGTCACCATGCATCCACAAACAACAGAACTAGCACAAGAAAAAGAAGAAGAGGATGTAATGGATTTATTGATGAGAATGAATCAAAGGCTAATGCAGAAAGAGCAAGAGTTGGAGAAAGCATTGCAAGATAAGCAGGGAGAGTCGACCTCCTAGCCACCTGAAACAGCTCCAACAATTGTCTCTGCCCCCCCCACAGACACAGCAACAATCCCTCCCACTGAGCCAACATCAACAACAAGTACAGCAACTACAGATGCTACAGCAACATCAACAACAGAGCTAGAGACCAGCATGAGGATGGAAGAAATGATGAAGGCAGTGAAGGAGCTAGAAGCTCAAACGTCAGAGCTCAAAGAGGCAAAAGAAAGACTAGCCAAGCTAGAGGTGACCTATGACAAATCAAAAATAACAGTGGCAGAGAAGACCAGAGAGGTAAAGGCCCTGGAGAACAAGGTGAAATCATTGGAAAAGGATCTCAAGTTGCATAAACCTCTGGCAGACATTAAATGATTTTCTGGACCAATATTGGCTAGTCCATCACTGACCAATGGCTGTCAATTCAAACAATCTATGAACAAATTGAATTGATAGAAAGGGCACAAGAGCAAATTCAAAGGGCCAGGGCATCATTAGGAAATATCCCTGAGCAAGCCAATAGGCTCATCGATTTTTTGAATACCAATACTAAAGAACAGCTAGCAGCTTTGGAGATCTCGGATAGGACAGGCATCATTTAGACAGTGAAGAAGGTGCTAACAATGAGAAATTTTATGCAGACTTTGGAAAGGAAGTGTCAAGAGATGCAGATGGACATTAATGCCTTCACAGAGAATTCACAAACTTGCAGCATAAGGGTCTACCCAGTTTACTAACAAGCAATCAAAAACTGTTATCACATCAACAGTACCACAGGGTAAACATGTATGTAACAAATCAGATCACTGCATCATCAAACACTTCAAAAGACACAGGCCCTCCTTCCGGACAGAGTTTATATGACAAATTGGAAAATTTGTTTTTTATAGAACATGAAATAAATCATCTTTTTGAAGTCAAGCCTAACTTTTACTGGTATACTGAGGCTGATGAAATACTTGTAAAAATACAAAGACATCAGTTGCCTACAAAACAGTGGTGGCAGAGTATGTTGGAAGTTTTACCTAGGTAATTTGGATCTTTCTGCCTATGTACACTTGGTCAAATAGCAAGGCACATGGCAGGTATGAAGGAAGGAGCTCAAGCGAGGATCAGGACACATTAAAGACAAATCAAGAGCAGGTGAAAGGATCAGGATAGCAACGCAGGAATGAAAATTAAAGACACAAGTACCAGCCGAATTCCTGGGTTGAAAAGTCTAAAATATCTTGTCAGTTAAAGCATCCAGCACAGCCACAATAACTCCTACATTTATTTTTGCATTTATTTCTCTGACAGAGTAGGTGAAGGAAGTTATTACTTCATATCTTATCCACAAGATATTTTGTAACTCTCTTTTTGTATAAATGCCCCCCCAAGGAATGTATTCGGGGTTGGTGATTCTCCTCTTGGACTATGTTGTAACTCTGATATTTATTAATACAAAGGCTTTTGAAGTGCACTGTTGTTGGACCGTTTGACTGTGGATTTGATGTTCTGAGCTCTACTACAGAATTCTTGTGTCTTTCTTTGGATCAATAAGTTATTCTAAACTGTGTTTTTATGTTTTCTATGTTTGCAAATTTCATATATGTTTCATAATCTTAACAACAGGGAAAAAGAATAGCCTAGACCTTGTTTAAATACACTCTGTGTTCAATTCTTGTTGTTATTTATGTTTTCTTCAGAACTAGCATAAACAGAAATGCTTAAATGCTTCTGTTTCCACTAATTCTTTCACTTTGAAAATTGCTAAGGAATTCTTCACTGCTCCTTGAAAATATTCATGCACCTTCCCTCTGCCACCATGATAAAGGATTCTTGACTGCCCTTTACCCCCTGGCTTACATCCCATCAATTTCTAACTTACAATATTGTTCCAAAACTAATTATCTTGCTATGTAGTTTTGCTCTTTATCACAAAAACACACTCAGCAGTCCAAATTCATAGACTCCATTGCCCAATGGAATAAACTCTTTCAGACTTGCATCATAGCTCTGTATAAAATCACCATCCAAACGAATTTAAAACAAAATTCTGCACATCATAACTAGCATAAAAACTTCAAAAAACAAAGTTAAATTATAAAGAGAGAGCCCTCTCTGGATGCAATTTGGCTAGAAATTGCATCTAAAAGATTGGTTAGTGGTTACCTCAGTCATACTCCCTTTTCTCACAAGTTTTGGGGAACAACCTGAGTGATAACAGTTACACCATATAGGCACCCCATAGGGATAATCTTCTATTGATTTTCCATGCGCGACTGAATAAGAGACCACTGCAGCGCAGGTCTCCCCATCCTTTCCAATGTCTAGTTAGGCGCGACATTTGCATAAAACCCTAGATCCAATATTACCTAGTCCATTTCATATTCACATATCTAAGCAGTTAGCCTCATCTCGCGCCTCGTTCATGTTTTATGCTTACCAATATTCCTTACAATGAGTTGTTCAGTAGGAGTCTTTTCTTTATTAGCGCACTTGTTAATTAACTCTTACAACTCCACTATTGCTTTTTGATCATGAAAAAGCTTCATACAAGTATTCAGAAACGTAGCTAGTACTCAAGGACCTAAATTTGGCGTCGCACTAATCTCTAGATTTTCTCATGACTTCCTGAGGTAGAGGCCTCAACAAAGTTCTTCTTAGTGATGAGCCCCATAAATGGGTAATTATATGGGCTCATTTTGCCTCCTAAATCAGCTTAATCCACCATTGTCATTAGTTTATTGCATGTTTTTGATTATATTTATGCTAATAGAGTGAGTTGGGTTGGTCATTATGACATGGAGTATAATGTGTGCTTAATGCAGATTTTTGGTCAATTTGGAGACAAAGTCAAAGATTTAATGGAGATTTGGCAGCAAATATTCGAAGAAAACAAGGGAGAGGATTTATAGGAGGGTGTCCCCCTCATTTATGACTCCCTACTTCGAATTCTCCTTCAGGAAGCTGTTAGGCCCCTATACTACTATTGTAACCCCTTATTGTTATTAGTACAACCCACTTATTATATTGATGTACCCATGTAGTGCCCATATTGTTATTATTGTGCCCCATAGAAGTCCACTATTTTTATTATTGCGCCCTTACATTATTATTGTTATGTCGGCTCTAATTATGTTATGACCCCTTAGACTCCTATATACAGAAAGGAGGTCTTTTCATTTGTATCATCGAAGAATTGTTCATTTATGTAATGTAAAGGAGGTTGCCCCTTGAAGAGGCTGAATTCTAAGACGTTGATCTATCTTTTCTATCTTTTCTTGAGTTGGTTTCATAACATTTGGTATCAGAGCTTTGGATTCTAGGGTTTCGCTGCTCCAAATAGGTCATCGTGGAATTTTAACTATAACTTTTTTCCTGCAACGTTTCAGAAGCTAAAACCAAAACCCATTTGATATGAAATCGTACTGAACTTCAGGTCCAAATTTCAGAGCTTTTCAAGCTATATTTGCAGAGATATGATCTGGGGAAGTTGGTATTTTTGCAAACTCCTGAATTACATTCCAAACAGGTGACCGGGGGAAATCATCATAACTTTCTCTTTGACCATTGGATTGAAATTTTGTAAGAACGTACAGAAATAGGACGAATTGTAGTTTCTTGTATATATTTTTTAGTGCCAACGGTCAAAACAATGACACGTGGCACTTCATACAAGTTCGCTCTTCTAGAAATGTCCATGATCGGGTCATCTTGGGAGATTGTGCATAAATCTTTCTTGGAGAATCCAATTTGGATTAGACAAGTGGCATTGGAAAGAGGACACAGAGGGATACTACAAGTTGCAATTTCAAAACTTAAATATCCGAAAGTATAGAGTTACAGTCATTTTAAGATCGAGCTCCTAAAATCAAGAAAAAGAAATATGAGGAAGCTTGATGGCAAGGATCCGATAAATTGGATACCTCAGATGGAGCAATATTTTGATCTAGATGGTGTACCACTGTTACAAAAGGTATGTATTGCATCTTCATATTTAGAACCGAATCAATTTTTATGGTATGAAGGGATTTTTTCTCGAAAACAACTTGTTACGTGGTCAATTTTCACAGAGGAAATGATAGCACATTATGAGGATACAAAGAGCAACACCTTCTTTAGAGAAACACCACAACAATTGGAAAGAGTAAAAGGGCTTTGTGACATAGTGGAAGGAAAAATCATGGAAACTAGGAAGCATACCCCTCACAACTATAAAGATGGAATTGTTGTTTCTCCTAGCCTTCCACAACCTACAAGGGTTACACCACAACAATTGGAAGAAAAAA
>APFE030125422.1:95419-154471 GCA_000404065.3 Pinus taeda | reverse complement strand
AGTGATTGAATATCTGGAAGAGTGTATTGTCTTTTATAGATCTGTACGCAGGTTCAGTGAAGTGAAGGTGCGTATACACGCTGTTTAGGTGAAGTTAAGCCGCGTATACGTAGGTAGTTCCATACGCAGAGGCGTATGCACGCAAGTTGCAGACTGCTAAAATTGCGTATATGCTTTAAGTTGTGATCTGGCTGTTTCTGCTTATTGCTGCTGGGTTTAGGGTTCTGTTTCTGCTATATGGTTTTTGGTACAGTTTTCTGTGTACAGCTGTCAGAGGAGTATCTACTTGTTTCAGATGTAGTTGGTGGAAAGGAGATTGGTTGATTCTTGATGATTGTGGATCCAGTCTGAAAATTGATGAAAAGTGGTTCCTGGAAGAAAGAGAAGGTTGTAGCCTTCTGTAGGCCAGCACCTACGTACTAGTATCTTGGCTAGTGCAAGAGCAAAGGGGGTTATAGCTCCCTTCCAGAAAAGCTGGAAAACGAGAGAGAGTTGTAGCTCTCTGCAGGTTGCTGCCTGCGTACTGGTAAAGGACTGCACCAGTACATTGTAAACAGAAGTTTCTAATTTAAGGAAAGATAGAGACGAATTGCAGCGGGTGGTTTTCACCCACATTGAGTTTCCACCTTATATCTAGTGTTTCTGTGTGTGATTATCTTTCTGCTCTGTTTTACTGTTTTTGGATACTGTTATTTGATTCTGCATCACTGACTAACAATCATCATCTGAAAGATTAAGTAAAGTAAAAGCATGTTCTGTATACGCAGGTTTCCTTCTGCATAATCGCGTACATACGCTGGTTTACTAAATTAAAGTAGCGTACAACAGTTGTTTTGAAAAAGAATAATTATCCTGATAATACTGATTCACCCCCCCTCTCAGTATTATTTTCAATGAGATCCCTATCCAAGAGAATGACATAATGTTCTATGGAAATTAGAAGAGGAGACCAGGGGTTACGACTGTCTTAGTTTGTAGGGCCATATTAAACATGTAGGAATTAATTGCCATTTTTTTTCTTTCTCAGAAAAAAGAAAATTGAAATCCTCATTGTTCATTGCAAGAGTCAAGCTAAACTAAAACCCTCGTTGTTCATTGCAAGAGTCAAGCTCGAGAATACCGTTAAGGGAGTCGTCTAACTCAACCATCACAAAATCGATTTTCTTGAAGGGTTTCAAGGTATAGCCATGAGGGTTTGGAAGATAACTGCGAAGATGATATTTTTGTTCTTTGTGGGTTCCCCATCATTTTTTGGGCAAAATAATTTACCCTTTGAAACATATTTTCTAAAGATAAACTGAAGAAAATTTCTGAAGAATTTGAAAGAGAAAATTTTACATTTTTCATAGTCGTCTACTTTTTGAGCTCAATTTTTTAGGGTTGCAAACACTAGAAGGCTGCAATAGCTTCATATAGAGGGTTTCATAAGTTTTTTTTGTGGCACATTAATATATTCATTGAAGGCTTTTTCCCTCTAGCAGATTTATGACATAGCCACAGGGGATAGAGAAATCATTTCTCTTATATAAATCATCTAATCCTCCTTGGTCTTTTCGCAGGTTTTTTTTTAGAGTTCTCTTACCTCTAGATCGAATTTCCTTCTTCAGGGTTTATTAAAGATTCATTAATTGTCCTTGATTTTTATAAAATTTCCTTCTAGACATTTTCTTCTAGCCACTCACGACCCTGTCTGTTGTTTTAGGATGAATTATAATAACTATTCATTATCAGGAAATTCAGTTAGCTGTAAAAATTTTCTTATATTCTTGTTTAAATTTCATGTAGAGTGGCTTAGGGCCTAAGTAATTTAACAATATTCTCCTCATTTTTCCCAAATTACTACAAGGACTCCTTAGAATTTAGGCAATTATTTATTTTTATATGAAGTTTTTCTCTCTGTTGGGTATCGTTGTTGAGTAAGCTGGTTTCTGGTTAACTAGAATATAAATAATAACTTGGTTTAGCAACGACTTGTCTACAATTATTTCTTATGAATATATTATTCAGTCTTTGCTTACTGTTGCATTCAGCAATCAATTATGTTCGCGAGTTTTGTGAATTGTGTTCAACGATTGATTCTGTTAATGAGTTTTATGAATTTGTATAAGGTCATGGAGTATGCAAGTGAGCCTCGCTCAAGTTGGCTAAAATTTGGTTTACCATAATGCATTACAAACCCTCAAACTTGTTTTCCAAATTATATGGCATATAGAGAATATTATCTTATTTGTACACTGTTGTTAATGTAGAGTCTAACAGTTTTATACTTTACACTTTGGTCTTGTGTATTATTAATCTCCGCCAAGGCTTCTATTGTCCCTTGACTCACCAATCAAGTATGACTGTTGCTCCCATGGTAAGGATTCTTCATTGAGTCCTAACCTGAGTGACTAACCTCACTCTAACTACTATTTTTCTTATTTTCTCTTCTCAAATGACCCTTCGTCTATAATGAATGCTACAATATTCAATGCACAGGAAACATTCATTTGCAGGTTAACGTTCATTTACCAAACAACATAGTCTTCACAGAAGAACTTATTTTCCACTGAAGGACATTCATTTATAGTAAAACATTTCACTGATAGTACTACTATGCATCCACATTAAAGCTTTTCATTCACATAAAGGAAGACAGACGTTCAATAAATTCAGCATAAAAAGTTCAGAATCATTTATCTGTTAAAGCTAATTGGTCTGCCACAACCAAACATAGTCAATCTTCTTCACTTTCTTGAATCATAGCCATGAGTATTTTCTTAAAATGTATGAAGACAACTAGAGAACAATACAATCCACTGGAATATGATGAAAATCTATAGCTAATTTATTTCAAGGAATATCCATGATAGATGTCTTCGAGGTAACCATGTTACTAGTTGATTTTATCTTCTAACATTGGGATTTCTACATATTTATTGCAACTTGAGTTCAATGGCATTGGAGATCCAAATTAGAGTCACATTCTTGAAGGCCAAAAATTGCCATAAATCCAAGGTTGAGATTCTAGTGGAAGAGAGCCAAGTTCAGTTTTGTTGTAAGTGCCAAAGTTCTTGTATAGTGTCGGTGTTTAACAATGGGTCGAATAGATGGCTAAGGGAGGTTTAATCCCTCTTTAGGAGTATCCATTCTAGTTGTTCTTCATAGGAGACAATTCTAGGTTGAGTTTATTAGTCATTGGGACAAGCTACAGCCAACCTTCCTAAAGCACGAATTGCTGGTCAAAAGGGTTGTATAGATAACATATTTGTTGATTGATATATCTGTGGGAAAAGGCCAAGTTCAAAGTCATTTTGGGACTAATATTTCTAAATATTTCTTCTATTGGAGCTGCCAAGAGAGGACTGATATATTGAAACATATAATGTTGAAGTTAATCACCGAAATTTGAACTGAGGTTGAATATCAATGAGGAGGTTGATTGGCAACTGATTTAGAGGTTGGTATAAACCTTCTTTGCACAAACTGGTATTTCTATGTGAAAGGGGGACAAGCTATGGTCATCTTGAATGTCATTTCCATTAATAGTGTATTGTTGGAACCATGTCATAATTCCCTCAATATGTTGAAGTTCACATTGCTAAGTTATTATCGGGTTCTTCTACTCCTTTTTCTCACTATGTGTTCTTGTGCCATGACTAATAAAATGACAATTTATGTTCAAGCTATGCGTATGCAGACTTGTATGGGTGATACATGAAATTCTTGGTTTAGTTCTAAGCACATAATATTGTCCTGAAGTATTTATTTGGCATGTGTTACCCATTGTGCATGTTCATTTAAATTTAAAACCAAGAAAATGCACCTACAGCCACATGTCTACAAGATTTTTGACAAAACTCCTCAGTAAGAAAAACTATTAAAATCAAAAAAAAAATTATTGGAAAATTTGAGATATTTGGTATACTACAAGTAGATATTCATCATTTATATTAGGCCAAAAATTTCCCACTTTCCGATAATCACTCTTCACATTTGTTTGATCCATTTTCGTCCTGATTTTTCTCCATTGAATGATGCAAAATTAATAGCTTATATATGAGGAAGTTATAGTCAATTATTTCAGTGAAAGAGAATCCACATTTGAAAGTTCATTGGAAGATTAGAGTAGAGCGCCTTTTGACGTTTCATTTTCTTGAAAAAAATGAAACATAACCAATTTTACACTATTATTAAAGGATAGAATAGAGAAAAGGAAAAAGGGAGAGGGAGAATTAAGAAAATAAAATGAGAAGGGAAGGGGTGAGAGAGAGCAATTTAGAAAACGGTTGTGGGGAAGGTTTTTCAAACAACAATTTCATTTTATACAAATAGATAGAAATTATGGTCACTAATTTATTGAGTAGGTATTAAGGTTTTTCTATTTTCTCTTTTATTATAAATTCTCTACCTTCTGTACCATTGGATTGTTTTGTTATTAGAATTTGCTAGCCAGTAAATGTGCCATTTCGTATAGCATTTTCATTAACGCCAATTACTTTAGATTAGACATTGAGGAGAATTGAAGACTTCGAAATCAAAGGAAAAGAAACATAATTGGTAATATGTGACCTAAAACAAAATGAGGGAACAATGGAAGAAGATTTAATACCTTTATGAACTCTCAACTCTCTTTTTTTTTCTAAAAGAAACTTTAACATAGGATTTTTAGCTACAATAGAAGACAAAGATTTGAGAATCTATTTGATTGTATTATTAAAATGGAAATGCCTTTTAGTATGGGAAATTAAAAGGCCCTTAAAGGTGAAATTTGTGTAAAATACATGTATTTTTTTCAAAGTATATGTAAGAGAGGGTTAGAAATGACCACAAGGAGATCCAAATGCAGTGTAAACTTATTACCAAACTAAAAAGATAAATTGTCCATTCGAGATTTTCATCAAGACAAGGATGAGAATTTTTTTTATATGTAAATAATTTGAAATTGATATTTAGGATGAACTAAAATTGCATATGAATAATTCAATAGAGAAAATATATCATTTATTTTTAAAGGTTGGAAAATTATTATGCAAAGGAATGGACATAAAAGGTATGGTGTGCAAATAGGGGTTAACTTATAAAGGTGGAGGAATCACCTTTTCAACAAGAGGGGGATGTTAGATGGAGGTTATAAATTTCAAAAAGTAGTCATCTTTAATCAATGAAGAGAAAGAGGTAGAGAATTTTACCCAAAGGAAGAAAATAAATTGGAGGCGTTGGCCTAAGGAGGTCAATCATTTTCTTAGAGTATATCATAGGTGATTGAATGCTCAAGTGAAGAAAACATATTTAGTATAAAGGTGAAGTCCAAATGAAAGTAGTATTGGTGGTTAATTTATTTTCCCTATGAAAACTCTTGCATGACAACCAAAAAGACTAATACAACTTGAAATAGTTTGGTATATTATGTATCATAATGAAAGCTTTCCTTTATAAGATTATAGAAAAGCCAAGTCAATCCACTTTATGAATGTGGGATAGTTTAAGAAATACAATAAAGTGAAATAAAGAATAAAAGATAAAATAACTATGCCTAAGTCTAATATCTAATTGACCATTTTAAGCTAATATCATAGAGTTATTGAAGGGTTTTTGAAGATAACAAGCCCCATTAGCGAGCTCCAAAGAATGAACAAAAATTTAATTGCACTGAAAAAAATGTGAAGAGGCATTCCAAAGGTTAAAGATGTTATTGGGGTGACCATTGTGGGCTACAACACATATTTACTTAAGACCACTTAAATGCAAGACAAAGATGAGGGTCTAAGCTAATTAGTGAATATGATTTTGACATCACTTACATAAAAGGAATGGTAAATAGGGTGGTTGATGATTTAAGTAGGAGGCCTTAGATATTTTTGGTGATTCCCTTAAAGATAAATTTGAGGGAGAAATTGCTTGATTTACAATTTAAAGACACATGCTATCATGAGGTTAGTAAAATTTTGAGGGAGGATGAAATGAGGGAACCAAAATATGAAGAATACTCCCTTGATAATGATGGGCTACTATGATTTCAGGGAAGGATATCTGTACCACCGAATGAAGATATCTGTCAGTTAATCTTGAATGAAGCACATTGCATAGTATACATCTCACACCCTGGTGTTAAGAATATGAGCGTGGACCTGAAACCACTCTTCTTTTGGAAGGGGATGAAGAAGGACATCATAAACTTGGTAGCAAGATGCTTAGAGTATCAACAATTAAAAGCTGAACACAGACATCTGGTAGGATTATTGCAACAGCATGAGATACCAAAATATAAATGTGAATTTATATCAATGGAACTCATTATGGGACTACCAATGACCTCAAGAAGACATGATTCCATATTTGTAGTGGTGGACACATTCACCAAGAGCGCCCATTTTCATACCAGTTAAGACTACATATAATGCACTAGAAATAGCCATAGTTTTTATTGATGAGATTCCATGGAGTGCTTAGGAAGATCATATCTAATAGGGGATCTGTGTTTATAGGAAGGTTTTGGACAAGTTCCCAAGAAGCCTTGGGAACCCAGTTGAACTTCAACACTACTTTTCACCCTAAGATAGATGGGCAGACATAGAAAGGACTAATCAAATCCTTGAAGACATGCTTTAGAGGTATGTGATGGACCGATAAAAGAGATGGGAGGAGGTTTTACCCCTCATGGAATTTGCTTACAATAATAGTTATCAGAGTTCAATGAAGATGGCACCATTTGAGTTCTTATACAGAAGACCTTGGATAGCACCTCTCAGTTGGGAACGACTAGAGGACTGAGTATTAATAAGACCAAAAGTGGTGCAAGAGATGGAAGAACAAATGACTATCATTAGAGGAAGGCTAAAAGAAGCACAAGACCAACAAAAGAGCTATGCTGATGCTCATCGGGTAGACCAAAGTTATGAAGTGGAAGATAGGGTATTCCTGAGAGTAAGCCCCCCCCCCCCCCAAAAAAAAAAAAAGGTCTATAAGATTCAGAAAGGGAGAAAAGATTGTCTCCATGGTTTATGTGACCTTTTGAAATCTTAGAAAAGAAAGGACCGGTGGCATATAGGCTTGCCTTACCTCCATATTTAGCGTGTATGCATGATGTGTTTCATATTTATGTTTTCCATCATTATATTTCAGATCCTTCGCATGTTATTGACTTTTGTCATTTGCAGGTTTCAGTCAAGGGAACAATAATGACCGAACCAGTTCACATACTGGACCATCAGTAATGGTTGAACCAGTTCGCATACTGGACCAGTGAACTTTACAGATTAGATGATGGTTAGTGGATGAAGTTAAGGTCCAGTGGGATAGTTATAGTCCTAGTTCAACTACTTGGGAGGACACCAAGGAGATGCATCACCGTTTTCCTTATCTATTCCAAGGACTTTCTAGACGAAGTCTATTATTAAGAGGGGGTGTATGTACTGCCCCAATCTAGTTGAATACCAGTGATATGAGATTAACATTTATTTAGCCCTAAGGTCCACACTTTATTATTTGAGGACCTTAGGTTGAGGATTCGGATACATGACTCTATTATTATTGGTTGTGGTATTAGTGGTTGTGATGTTTATGTATGCTCTCCATTGGTATTATGATGAAGATAGAATTAATGGTTATGCATGTTCTCCATTTATATTATGATGATTGTGGTATAAATGGTTATGTTTCTTATCTATTTGTTGTTATGATGTTGATAGCTTTGATGGATATGTATGCTTCCATTGATGTTATGATGATGATAGCCATGATGGATGTGTCCACTATGTTACCTACTTGCATTAATTCTATTTCACAATGAACAATGATGTGAATGACCAAGTTATGGTAATGATGTTATTATAACAATGAATAACATTGAGAAACCTTGTTACTGATTATTATTGAGTATGGTAGGAAACCACCAAAGGCACTCGCACATGACGAGTTGACGACAACTGGTTTGATGAAAATTTATACTCTTTTATCTTTGAAATTCTAAATTGATTTTGAAACCTTTTATATATGTTTAACTATATTCTGATGATATGTTAATGGTTGCAGGCACAAATTAGTTGCTTGGCTGAAAGACTCACATATGGGTGATGGGGTTGTACAATTGGATGGAACTACATGGGAGGGGTGGGACAGTGTCCCTGATCTCACCCACTAGCACTCCCACCGTGACATGGGCTAGAAAGGTTGAAACACCATCACCTTGAAGGTCACGATGTCATGAGTGCAAGTCCCAAAGTTGATTCACTCATGAATATTTTACCCGGGGGCACGCATCAAGGAGGATTCCTTGATCCCCGACACCATTAGTCTCACTATAACAAGCAACATAAGAGTGATAGTGGTCTCTATTGTTGCACCTATACTCTCCCCTCGTAGCCACTAAATGGTTGAAGGGAAAATAGCGTGGCATCCTTGGAACTTCAAGGGAAGTTCTTGAAGGGCATGGCCAAACTTAGCACCCTTGGCATCACAAATAAATTGTTAGGTGTGGCACCCTTGGAACTTCAAGGGGAGTTCTTGAAGGGCATGACCAAACTTGGCACCCTTGGCATCACAATAAATTGTTAGGCGTGGCACCCTTGGAACTTCAAGGGATGTTTTTGAAGGGAATGACCAAACTTGGCACCCTTGGAAACATTAAAAATAAATAAATTAATAAATATAATCAAGAAATGAAAACTGGGTAAATTTACATCAAGGGTAAATGATGTTAGTAACCGAGGTAACTAAATCAATAACAAAAGTTGGGTTAAGTGGATCATAGGAAGAAATAAAATATGTTATCTTAAAAACTCTACCCTCCCCATGTTGGAAAATGTTAGGTAGATTATGTAGTTTAATTAGGTAAAAAGCGGAAAGAGGGACATAAATGTAAGGATAAAGATTAATCCTAAAATAGTTCAACCTAATTAAGAGAAGACGATGGTGAATTAAAATAAGATTAATAAATTAAATTTTAGAGAAATGTAGAGAACCTCCATGTGGCAACAACCAACATAAGAATATCCATCTAATAGATAACTTGACTTAAATTAGGGAGTAAATAGGGGATCAAATCTTGACTCATTAATTTACTTTAGTAATGAACACAGATTAAGGAGTAAAAAGGGGGCTCAAGAGATAACTAGGAGAAGAAATAGGAATCTTGTTGAGGTGAGGAAAAATATTATTTTTAAATTAAAATTTAAGTAAATAATTTTGGATATCCTTGATGAGAGAGTGACACATGGGTGGGTGAATAATCAAACTATTGAATTATAAAAAATAATTAGTTATGCATGAAATTCCAAGTGTCACCTATGAGGAATCCTATAAAAGAAGGGGCAAGCCATGGGAGAAGGGACCTTTTCTTTACCCTCTTGTTGGATGAATGAGATTATGTTAGATTAAGTGAATATGAGGTATAGTGAGTTTGGTGAGGTAGAGGACTTTAGGGAGGGGACTCTTGAGCCAAGGAGTGCTCTCCTCTACCAGCTAACACATTCCTCTATTGTACAACCCCATTGCAGCTCGGGGGTCCGAAAGGAAGGAGAATGCCCAAGGAGTAGTCTGGAAGGTCAACCGATGGGTCATTGCATTCAGATCAAGCACATTGACATTCACACTCGGAGGTGACTGACAACAAAGGAAGACAAGTAGTAGCAAGTCAAGTTTGAATCTCGTCTTCTGGTGAACGTTACCTATGTTGCATTATATTCTTTTATGACTTCTTTTTGATTTTATTTAAATCTATGTAAATTAGATGATATGTTCAATGAAGTCAAATTCAGGAAAGTTTTATATAATGCTTAGTAATTTTTGGGTTCCCAATGCTATTTTCCTTATGGTTGTATTTTTAGCATTTAAAAAACAAAAAAAAATATAGGGTTAGTTGCTACACTCAACAAGCTCACTATTAAATATAAATTTCCCATTCTTGTCATTGATGAATTGCATGGATCAATTTACTTCACCAAGTTGCATCTTCATTCAGGATATCATCAAATTAGAATGAAGACTGAAGAAATTCCAAGAATAGCATTAAGAACTCATGAGGCTCATTATGAATTTTGGTCATGCCTTTTGGCCTTACTAATGCACCATCTACATTTCAAGGTTTGATGAATTCCATTCTCAAACCCTTCCTTAGAAGATTTGTGTTAGTATTTTTTGATGATATACTAATCTACAGCAAGTATTCGAAGGATCATGTCAAACGTGTTGACATGGTGCTCAAACTATTGGAGGAGAAACAATTATATGCAAAAATCTCCAAATGTTTCATTGGAGTACAAGAGATGGAATATTCGGGTCATATTGTATCTCATGGAGGTGTTAAGTTAGACCCCAGAAAAATTAAAACCATTAAGGAATGGGAAATCCCCACATACGTAAAGCATATACGAGGATTTCTCGAGTTGAAAAGGTATTATCACAAGTTTGTTAAGGATTAGGGGAGAATAGCAACACCTCTAACAACATTATTGTAAAAAGGTGCATTCTCATGGACTCCAGAAGCAAAAAAGGCGTTTGAACGTCTTAAAGAGGCAACATGCCAAGCACCAGTCTTAGCTACACCGGACTTCACAAAAACCTTTATTGTTGAATGTGATGCCTCAGGAAATGGAATTGGTGTTGTTTTAATGTAAGAAGAAAGACCCATTGCTTTCAAAAGTTGTCCAATCAAAGGAAAGTATCTACACAAAGCTACTTATGTGAAGGAAATGTTGGCAATACTACATGCACTAAAGAAATGCCGACCCTACCTAATGGGAAGGCCTCAAGGTACAAACAAATCATGATAGTCTTAAATACATTTTAGAACAAAGATTATGTTCAAAAGAGCAGCAAAAATGGGTCACAAAGACGTTGGGATATGACTTTGAAATCATCTACAAAAAAGGGAAGAAAAATGTTGTGGCAAATGCACTCTCAAAAAAGGATAAGGATGTGGAAGCATTTCTTTGCGCCATTTCTATTATTTAACCAAATTGGATAAACAAAGCAAGGGATGAATGGAAGAATGATGAGGAAGTGTGGGCACTAATTCAAATATACAACAAGATCCAAGTAAGTCTGATACGTTTAGCTAGAAAAATGATTTGTTATGGTACAAGGATCGGTTATACCTATGTAAGAATTCCCAACTCAAACAAAAGATCCCTATACAATTGCACACCTCTCCCTTAGGAGGGCATTGAGCATTTCTAAAAGCCTACCACAGGGTTAAGAAGTATTTTTTTGGGGGATGGCCTTAAATTCAATATTCAAAAGTTTGTGGCGGAATGTTTGGTTTGCCAATAGAATAAATTTGAAAGAATTAAGACCCCATGACTATTACAACCTTTATGGATTCCAAGCCAACGATGGGAGGAGTTTTCAATGGATTGTATCATAGGTTTACCCAAGTCCAAAGGAAAGAGTCTTATCATGGTGGTAGCTGGTAGAATTACCAAGTATGCACACATTTGCGCATTATCTCATCCATTTAAAGCAAGTATAGTTTCTACTAAATTTATGGAATCAATTCAAAAGCTACATGGAAACCCAAAGATTATTGTAAGCGACAGAGATCCCATTTTCACTGGAAATTTTTGGACAGAATTATTTTCTTATCTTGGTACTCAGTTAGCTCATAGCTCATCTTATCATCCTCAATCTAATGGGAAAACTGAGATAGTAAACAAATGTTTGGAAGGATATCTTCCTTGCTTTGTATATGATAAATAGACACAATGGGTCAAATGGTTGCCTCTAGCTAAATGGTGGTATAACACTTCCTTCCATACTGCAACAAAAAATACCCCATTTATGGCGCTTTATGGATATCATCCACCATCCATCACATCATACTTAAGAGAAAATTCTAAGGTTCATGCAGTGGAAGGTCACATCGAGCAGCAGCAACAAGTTCTCCAACTTTTAAAGGATAACCTCACCTTGGTGCAAAATAGAATGAAACGACAAGCAAATTAACATCACAACAAAAGAAGTTTTGATGTAGGTGATTGGGTATTCCTATAGCTACAACGATATAAACAAATTTCCCTCAAACAAGCTAAGAAGGATAATAAATTATCACCAAAGTATTATGGTCCGTACAAAGTGTTGAAAAAGATAGGTACTATGGCATACAAATTGGAGCTTCCTGCAGCTTCCCAAGTGCACCCAGTTTTCCATGTTTCATGCTTAAAGAAGGTTATAGGTGACAAGATTCCAGTTCAAACAATATTGAGAGAACTTAATAAGGAAAAGTCATATTGGAACCTGAAGCAGTCAAAGAAACGAGAACTTGACAACTACAAAATCAATCAATTTCAAAGTATCTTATCAAATGGAAGAACTTACCCGTTGAAGATTCCACATGGGAGGATGATAATCTTATACAGAAGCATCCAGAACTACTCAAGCATTGAGGAAAACACTTTTTCCAAGGAGAGGGGCATGTTAGGTCCTTATAATACTAGTGATTCTCTCATTACTATTGTCATTGTATCCCTTATTGTTATTATTGTGCCCCATAGAATCCCACTATTGTTATTTTTAGGTCAGCTTGGTTATATTGTGACCCCTTAGACTCCTATATATCGAAAGGAGGTTTTGTCATTTGTATCATCAAAAAATTGTTCATTTGTGTAATGTAAAGAAGGATGCCCCCTTGAAGAGGCTGAATTCTAAGGCATTGATCCATCTTCTCTTTCTTTTTGTGAGCTGGTTTCATAATAGAGAAGGGTCTAGAATTTTAACAAAAACATTTTTAAAGAATGAACTTTTGTAAATTTGTAAATTCTTTCATGAAATTATGGAACATGATCATTTATTTTAAATATCATACTATTTTCCTTTGTTGATGCACTATTTTATACTTGGAAGATAATTCGATCTAAGGAAAGAATTTGATCTATGTCATTAGTCAAATGAGCAAAACTTCACATATATGGTACTTCTATCTCGTATGATTAGTTATGTTTTTGTTTAATTAGTGATAACACTCTATTTTCATGAATTGTATATGAGATATGTTCTTTTTGTTAAGCATTAATTTCACTATTGTATGATGCCTCGCTGAAATTGTTTATTTTCATATATAAATCATCAAATATATGCGATATAGTTTATACATTTCGTTGAATAACTATTTAGTCAAAGAAATTATCTTTATATGTTATCACTATTTTTCTATTCGTGATTGATCTTTATTATCACATGTTAAACATATATCTTTTTAGATCGCATATCACACAAAAATACTCGAGTTTATATTAGATTAAGTTAGCTAGAGATTTGCATGATAGAATAGGTCATTTAGTTATCATTATCCTATTCATTGTCCCTTGAAAACCACCACTCTCATTTTAAAACCCACAATGAGAAATTGGTCCCATTATCCCTAGTCGAAGCCACCACTTTAAATGGAAAAGGAGTTGTCTTAAGGTCCATACTAGGTGGTTATCCCCCATGTTGGAGCAATAAAAATCGAAGGCTTCAACATTTTAGTGGTAGAAGGAGGGCCTTCCAACCATGAGTGGCATATAAACCTAAAGATCAATCGAAAAACATTCATAAGAGTCAAAACCCCTCCACAACTTCTACACTTTCTAGATCTCGCTCAAAATCTTTGGATCAGAAATCTAAAGTTGTATAAACATATCCCTTGTCTCCTAAAGTAGTAAGGCAACCACCTTCTCTAGATTACACTCCTGAGTCTCATGAAGCTCACTCTTTAATACATAAATTGGAACAAATATCCATTTCTGCAATGAAACCAAAAAGGCTCGGAGCTTTTGAAGAAAGTGTTACTTCGTTATTATGAGAAACGGGTACATTAACTAGATTGCAAAGTGAAAACATTGGAGTAACTCCTTTTGAGTTTCCCATACCTCCAAGGCATAGTAAAGTTATCACATCAAGATATGAATCGGATGCCAGTGAGATCACATCACCCTTCCATCCATTCACCTCTCCATTCACTTATACTCAATCCACTTCTTCTGAACAATCCACTTATCCAATCAGTACTACTACTAGTAGTCCTAACCTAGTAGTAAGTTCTTCACCATCTATACCTACTTTTGGACCGACCTTCCTATCTTCACAGTCTCCAACTCAAGTTATGGCCAATCAACCTACTCAACCTTGGACGAATCCTGGCGTTGTTTTGGTTTCCAATCCAAATGCTCTCCCAACAAACCCAGAAAAATGGCTACCTAAGTACAATGTTGATGATGGTCTTCCTGTTGAATAACATCTTACTAACCTTATGCTAGCCATGAATCTTAATGGAGTCTCACATGACGATGTTGTAATCAGACTGTTTGCTTATACCTTCCAAGGATCTTCTAGATCATGGTATTTTTCCTTCTAGCGAGCTTGATAAGGTACCGGGACACTTTTCAAGAAGTATTTCTTGCAAAATTTGGTGATGACAGGACCATAGCATCCTTAATCAATGATCTTTCTAACTTAAAAGAAAACTCAGATGAAAGGATCAAAGACTTCAACTCCAGATTTAACAAGTTACTAAAAAAAATCCCAGCTGCCTTGAAACATGCAGTGGATGTATAAATAGAGTGGTACATATCCTCTCTTCCTTCTAGTATTGCAATTTTTTTAAATAGAGCCAATAAATATACCATTCTAGAAAGCTTAAAATAAGATATGTCTGTATAAAGAAGAATTATTGCTTTATAAAAGAGGTCACGGACAGAAAAAAGGAAGTCAAAAAAGGTAACATTCAAAGATGATTCAAAAACTAAAACTTCAAAGGACCCTTTTGATCTTGAAGGCCTTCAGAAAGTGTTAAAAACCATGTCTAATGAAGTGGTCCAAATCAAGAAGCAGGTCATAGAGCCTTCTTCTCCCAAGAAACCTTTTCGCTCATTTAAAAGAAACCCTTCTTCTATGCAACAACCGCTGAATATTATTTCAAATGTTGAATCAGATCAAGAAACAAAAGAAGACACACCAACTGAAGTGGAAGCCAAAACAAAGTAAGAAGTTGAAGTAAATGGAATGTGGGATTTCATTCTACCAGCTGAAGAGAAATCACAAGCCGTGCCAGTAACTACAAGAAGTAAAAACTCTCCTGATATTTCTATAACAAATCAAAAACATAAAACTGCTACTCTTGTAAAGGAGAAAATAGTTAGTAAGAAGTTTGAGACTAGTCAAACTAATCCCATTCCACTAGATCCCCCAAATGCTTCCAAAAAATTACTAATATCGGATACAGTGGAATATAACATAGTCAAAGATATGAAAAATACTATTGCAAATATTTCATTACATGAGTTGACTAAACTCAAACAACAACAAAATATTCTATTAAGAGAGTTAAAATCAGTTCGTGTATCCCCTCTGCCATCTGTTGTAGTTACTCAAAATTCCTACGATATGGGAAAACCCCCCTCATCTTCAAATAAATTAAATCCCACAGATTTAGCTTTAATAGGTGATAGGTCTATTTCTCATAGACCTCCATTCCTCCTTACTTATGAGATTTTCAACAGAAATGTCCATAATTGCCTTGTTGATTTGGGAGCCTCTTCAAATATTATGCCAAGGACTGTGTATACTAAATTGAACATTACGCCTCAAAAACTTGCAGAACACATAGTTCAATTGGACAGGACAAAAGTAGAGGTTATTGGAGAAACAAAATGAGCTTCAATTAGGCTTTCCTCTAATCCATAAGTTTTGCAGATAATCAATATTCTAATGGCTGATATCCCTAAATTTTATGGTTTTATTCTAAGTAGGGATTGGTCCGAAAAGTTGCACGGATAGTTTACAACTGATTGGTCTCACATGTGGTTGCCACACAATGGTAAACCAAACCAAATCAGAGTAGACCTAGAGAAGTTCATGAAATACATAGTCACTGATCTCAATGGAAGCAATGAACCTGTTGCTTTCACTAATAATATCATTGGAAATTACTCATCTGAGTCATTTTTTCAATATTTTAATGCCCAAAGATCTCCTTTTCCAGATAATGTTGTATTGTCTCAAATAGAAATTTTTTCACAAATACATGCTTCCAAGTGTGTAAATATAATGGATAGAATTTTATATAATTCATTGTTCTAGACTCTCTATTTTGATGGTTCCAAATCTAAAGATGGTGCATGTGCTGGATGTATTTTAATCAACCTGCAAGGAGAGAAAACCATGTTAGCCTACAAACTTGAATTTCAATGCACTAACAATACTGCGGAATATGAGGCATTGATTCAAGGGCTGTATAAAGCCACTAACCTTAAATTCAAGTATTTGCAAGTATATGGAGATTCTGAAATAGTCATTAAATAGGTAAGAAACACAATTCATTCTGTGTTTGGGCACCTTAAACGTTATCAATCTCTAGCCCAGAATCTTACTTCTCATTTCACTACTTTTAACATTTCTTCGGTTCCCAAATTGCAAAATGCAAGAGCTGATTTACTTGCTAATGTGGCATCCAAGCTTATACCTTCAGAAGAATTTAGTCCAGAGAGATTTTCCATAGAATTATTTTTTAGGCCATCCATTCCTGATAATGTAACCAATTGGAGAGTGTTTAATAATGATGTTGATATAATCAATTTCCTTACAGCAAAAGGATCTTATGAGGAATAAATCATAGATAAACATGAGCATGACCTACAAATCAACCATAAACAATATCAAAACCAAATCCCAAATTTTGTAGTTAAGATGGAAGATCTCTATGATTTAAAGGATTGATTTAAGAAATTACCAACTCCAAAACTTGGAGTTCTACTCTATGATTTGAAGTAGTAAACCTAGGTTCAATTGAAAAACCCAAAAATGTCAACCTAGGTCTTAGTTTGTCATCTGAAGAAATAATATAATTCATTAAGTTGTTGAAAATATATAAATGTGTGTTTTCCTGTGATTATACAAATCTCAAGACCTATGATACCTCTGTAATTCAACATACCAAACCAATTGTAGTGCTATTTTAATCAACCATAATTGACTCATACTGCAACACTAATTGTCAACCCAGGGTAGGTCTTGTTGCTTCATTGGAGTTCACATTGTCTATGCTGATACGCTCTAGCCAAGAATAAGAAAATGCAAAAAACTATAAAATATGTCACTGATCTAAATCACTGAATCAAACAATGCGTGTAGATATAAAAGAACACTCTACAGATTTAAATCACAACTCACGGCTATCAAAGTGAAGGTGCACCACACAAGAGATAACATCTACTCCAACTGGTTACTACCATTCTGTTGATTGACTCAATGTAACAACATAAGATAAATAGAAACAACAACGAATGTAATCCATGATTTGTATAGCAACAATGAGAAACCATAAATAAATGAACTAAACTAGAATGTACACTATCTATATCACTGGAATCCCTGCCAAAGAGGAGGGCCCTTCCTCCTCAGCAAGGCATAGGAAGAACATGAAGGTAATTAGTGGATTAGTTGGAAAGAAGTAATAGCATCACTGTACTAATTGATATTAAAATAAATTCAGAATTACAGAAGCAGTGTAACAATACTCTTCTATATGTCATCTCTTGTACATGAAAAAGTAGAGTCTTTTATTATTATTACAACCCGAAATTAGAAAACAGATTAATCATGAGAATCTCCTGATTCTCATGCTGATAAAAAATAAATAAGTTACAACCTGTTGCTAAATAAATATAATTCAGTTGCAACTAATTGAGTATTGTTGCTTCAAAAATAAACAATCCCTAATACCAACAATTGTTATGTGGAATACTACCCATGTTCTCCAGCTTCAGTGCAACAACATTGAGAAAATGGTGGTTTGGGATCATGCAGCGTAATTGATGATATCATTGTTGGTGTGATGGAAAATCCACGCGAGTTGTAAGAACATCCAATGTGTAACAACAACCTGTAACAACACCTAGTGTGTAGAAACATCTTGTAATGGTATTCAAGGTGTAACAACGAACCATTCTACCCTTTCCTACAGTTAATCCCTATTGCCTTTCTGCTTCATAGCTTTTTTCTCACGAGCCAACACTTGAAAAGAAGAACTTCCCAAAATACTTCTTCAATGCTCTCCAAATTAGCCACAAAAAGGAATAAAGCCTCATATTATTTGGTAAAATACAATAAAGTAACATGACAATAAAATGGATTAAAAAGGTAAAGAATTAGGGAGTTTAGTCATATAAGGGAACAGGCCTGGATGACAGAAAGGTCAAAATAGGGGAAGGAATGTGCAGAAAATAGGTAAAAAAACACAACCAACATATTCCCCCAACTAAAGAAACTGCATATGCCCATGCAGAATCTCAGTTCCTTCCACTGTGCCCCAATGGAAATCTGTAAAATTTTAGGCACCAATAGTATCATCACCCAAAGATTTGAATCCTTGATTGGTCATTAACTCACTTGGCCAAGATTCCTCTTCGTAATCATATAACCAATAATAAAGCTGATACTCCTCCAATGGAAACCATATCAAAGAGAATTTGTACCTGAGGCCAATCCATAACGCTCATAGTTTCAACACAATCTGAGCATATTCTGACATTCATGTAACAGAAGCCACAAAGTTCTTGTACTCAAAAAGGTCCTCTCCCTGTAACTCTGCACTATAGGCTTCAGTGCGCTTGAGGCATCCAACAACGACTTGGATCCTCATATTTGCAAACAAGTTGAGGCAGAACCTCGCAATTCTTCTTCTTTAAATGGCCAATTGATATCTAATTTCTAGAGTGCTCACGAACTATCTGAACTCTCACCAAAGTTTGTAAGCCATTCGTGGTTCAGCCCTAACCCACAATGTTGTCTTTTCCTCATTGGCCTCTGTTGTTTTCTTGGCTAGTTGCCACTCAATATGATTCCTCATAAATGAGAGGAATGCTCACAACTAGAAGTATCCCATGAAAGAAAGGACACTCACCACCATCTTCATGCTTATTCGCACATGATATTGTGCAAGAACAACTCACACAACAAACTCTAATCATCAAAATCACAAGAGCAGAAAATTTGCAAAAAGGTGCAGGTTGAAGAACCCAAATAGGACCTGTTCTCATAAACTTCCCTTAACTAAAATAAGTAGTAACATTCTCACAGGAACACAGGGTATGACAGGGATGGTCGCCTACATGCTAGCAGGTTTAGAGCAAGGTCACAAAGTTTTTTCTCATCAAGCGTTAGGTTTGAGACCTCCCGATGTAGCTAATACAGTTTTTCATCCTTCTTCTTCATAATTTCTTTATGCCTCAATGCCTCCTCTTCTCTTTCCTATTCTTATTTTATCCATTTCTCTCTCAGGGAACCCATCATTAGTTTATGCATCTTGAGTGGAATCACTCCCTCCTATAGAGAGAGTGCCATCTACTTCCACTTTTGCAACACTGCCAAAAATAACAATTTCTTAGAACACCATCCTTCATCAAGGCCTAAAGTTATCCCACATGCACTATCAATTGGGGTGTAGAAGCCTCCTGAGGGAGAAATTGTCCCACCTCGGCTATCGGTTCTTATGTAATAGTAGCTTCGCCAGTGGGTTTTGTCATAGTTTCTTTACCTTCCTGGTCAACTTCCATTTTCATTGTTGGTTCTTGTCTGGAAATAGTGATATCCACAGGCTTCTGTTCATCATTTTTCCCTGGACCAACTTCAGTCTCCACTACTGTTTCTTGTGTAACAGTAGTATTGACCGTCAATTCGTGGATATTATCCTTCTCTTCCTCCTCTTATATGATTTCCTCCTCCACTACTAGTTCTGATGAAACAACACTATCAGCCAAGGGTTCTTATGTATCCATTGCCTGATCACTTTCTGTGGATTGTGTTATCTTAGTTGCTGGTTCTTGTGTAAAAACAACATCCCTGAGAGGTTCTTATGTAACAACTTCCTAGATTTCAGTTTGAGTCCCCCTTGAGGTAGTGTCTGTTGCATAGAATTTGAATCCTGGTTCTACACACTTCTCAGCATAGGCTATGTACAAAGTGCCTAGGATTTCTCCCCTTCTGGACTTGTCCACAGCCAATGCCAAGGTATCTAGCCCTAGGGCTCTTGGCTCTGCCTTTTCTACTACTAGTTGTTCCCTTAATTCTTTAATTTCTTTTTCTAAAATTTCAATTTTTCATAGCAAGGATAGGGTTTCACTTTTACTAGGTGAAGGAGGTTTTTTCTGGCTGAGCTTACTCCTCGTCCTTCTACTCAACTTCTTCTTGGTTCTTTCTCGACATGGATGGACACTTTGGATGCCCACTAACCCTTATCCTCTGCTTTGGCCTTCTGTCGCCAACTGGTTTATCAACCGACTTCTTGTTGACCCTTATTGTCGAGGGTTGGGGTTGCTCCTTTGTCATCTCTGGAGTTTCCCCATTCGTCTTTGTTTTCCTTCTGCAAGTGGTCCTGAGCCTTTTCCACATGAACTCTTCCCATTTCCTACCTTGTTGGCTCAAGGCATCCAGCACAATTATTTTAATAAGGACATGGTTGGTAACAAACATTTATGGATGTGCAACCATTTTCATAGTCGTAGCCATTTGCCTAATATTTCCCAACAAGAAATAAGGAAGGTTGATTAGCTGTTGATCTCGAAGGTGTTTCAACAATGGAAAATGATAGTTAAACACAATTTTTGCCCTCCCCTCACAAGTAATGTACTATGAGGTAGAGGGAAACATCTGCCCAGGGCTGGGGGAGTGATAGTCTATCAATTCCCCTGCCTTTCTTTACCAGCAACTCGCTTTCCTGGAGAAAATCCCCTTTTAGTGAGGGGTCATTGACCTTCCTAGTAAACCATGTCTTCCCTTTTGCTAGAAATCCTATTAGTCTAGAAATAACTTCTTCTGTGACATCTAATTTCAACCCTCTGACTTCCGTCTGATTTCTCTCCAGATTCTTTGCAAATTCCATGCCAACACCACTATCTGATCCTTCCAACCTATGGAATAATTCGAACCAACCTGCATCTTTGAAAACTTGGCATGCTTCAAGGAAATCTTTTAAGACTTTTATAGACCCTGGCTCATGCCATATTGCTCCTCCTCCCATTTATTTCACAATTTAGTGTTGTTTCACTTCATTATCCTTCCCTTCGACACACACTCTAGTTGTTTCATCCTGTACTGCTATCTTCCTCCTCTCCGAGTTCTCTGAATGGGGATTTAGCACTTCCAACAGGGGTAAATGGTAGAGTGGCAGTGTGGTGCAAGTGTAAATTTTGGATTATGATTTGGCACGTATGGTTCGTACTGCACAATGAATTTTTCCTTAATGGTGAGTCATGGGGAGGTCTCATCGATGGTGCCCTCACCCTTTTGAGTATGATTCACATTAAGTAAAATAACTACTGGGTTACATGCCTTAATTGATGAATTTTTCAAATAATTATGAATCATGCGCTGGTCATGTCACAATATGATTCTCCCCCCTAAACCCCCCCTGAATTAATTATGACAGCCATCCTTGGCCATCAATAATCATGTTAAGTTGCCATAATTACAAAATAAAAGTGTCTACGCTTGAGAATGGTTTTCACAGCCAGATTATTATTATTATTATGTTTCTTTTTTTTTTCTTTTTTCTTTTTTTGGAAACAGTTTTAAGGTGTAATAGTCTCCACCAGGTGGTTTTCAGTTGTTACACTTACTGGAAAAAATAAAACTTTTGTAGCACAGGGGGGCTTTCCCTTGTTCCCGTAATCTGTAGATTCGAATATGTGACAATGTTGACAAATGAATCCTTCAATATAGGTTTGTGATCCAACCGAATATAGTGCCCATTTGCAAGCAATAGTGTCCTTCCACTATCAATGGTCACCAAATTTATAGTCCCATTGTCAAAGATTCTATCTACCTCATAAGGACCTAGCCATCTAGTGCAGAGCTTACCTTTGGAGTCTTTAAACCTTGAGTCATATAAGAGAACCCAATCTCCTTTCTGGAACTGTTTCTTCTTTATAAATCTGTCATGCCACTTAGCTCTTTGCTGCTACATAATCTCTGTTTTTTGGATAGCAGCCAACCGTTTCTCCTCCAATTCATTGAGTTGGTTCATTATCTTTCGTTATGTTGTAGCCAATTCCAAATTGACCTGCAATGTTTTCCTTAATGTCTTAATTTCAAATTCAATGGGGAATAAAGGGTTCTTACCATACATAAGTTCATATGGTGAGAATCTAGTGGTGTTCCTCCATGTAGTCATGTATGCCCATAACACTTCTGGAAGTTTTTCAACCCAATTTCTTCGATGATTAGCCACAGTCTTAGTAAACATCCCCTCAATGACTTTGTAAGTGCTTTCTACTTGGCCATTTTCTTGTGGATGATAAGGAATTGTGATTATGTGATGGATCTTATATTTCTCAACCAACTTCCGGATTTTATGAGATGTGAACTGGGGCACTCCGTCTATGGCTATTTCCCTAGGTATGCCAAACTGAATGAAGATATCTTCAAACAGAAAGTCTGGGACAACCTGCTCCATAAGTGTGATTAGTGCCTTCGTCTCAACCCATTTTGTGACATTGTCAGTACAAACCGAGATGTAGGATCTATGTCTAGATAAAGGATTTATTGGTCCCAAAAAATATAGAGCCCACTTCTCAAAAGGTTTTATGACGATCTGGGGTTGTAATAGCCTCTCATCTGATTGCAGTGGTTAGCCCATCCTTTGACAACTATCACATCCCTTCACAAAATTCTTGGCATCCTGAAATATTGTCGACTAGTAGTACCTTATTTAAAGGACATTGTATCCTGTCCATTTGTCTATGAAGTGTCCTCTGCAAGGTTCCTCATGGCAGGCTTTAAGCATATCAAAGACCTCATCCTCTCTAACACAACACCTGATCTAGAAATAAGGTCCCATGTGGTAGAGGTTCCCATCTATCCAAGTATATGTAGCACTTTGTTGCCAGATTTTCCTTTTCTCCTTGGAGGAAAAATACTGTGGAAACTCTCCTACAGCAAGATAATTGGCTATATCTACATAGCAAGATGAATAAGTAGAAGTAGAAAAAACATATTCATCAGGGAAAGAATCTTTAGTAGGAGTGAAATTGTCATCAATAGTTAGCCTAGAAATAAAGTCAGCTACTACATTATCTTTTCCAGGCTTATCTACAATAGTGATATCAAATTCTTGTAACAACAATAACCAGAGTGTAATCCTACCATTTGTAATTGGCTTATTCATTAAAAAAAAAATGGTAGAATGGTCAATGTGTACAAATACTTGATATCTGGTGATGTAATGCCAAAATTTTTTAATGGCATGCATGACTTCTAGGAACTCCTTCTCGGTCACTATGTAGTTGAGCTCAGCCAGAGTTATATTTTTACTTATGTAGTAAATAGCGTAAGGTTTCTTATCCTCCAGTTGGCCCAAAACAACACCTACAACAATATCTAATGCATCCATAACTATGTGAAACGATAGTTCCCAATTAGGTCCTCACATGACTAGAGCTGGTGATACACAACATTTTAGCTTTAAGAAGGCCTACTCACACTTCCCTGTACACAAGAAATCAACATCCTTCATGAGTAAGGAAAATAATGGTGATGTAATTCTTGAAAACTTTTCTATAAATCTTGTGTAATACGTTGCATGCCCCAAGAAACTACGTACCTCTTTCTGTATTTTGGGGGTTGGAATTTTTAGAATTACCTCTATTTTTGTAGGTTCTACCTTAATTCCATCAGTAGAAATGTAATGTCTAAGCATGATCCCTTCAGTCATCATCATGTGACATTTCTCAATGCTCAAGGAAACATTATTCTGTACACACCGTTCTAGCACTTTAACCAAATTGACTAATGTTGCTTCAAAAACATCTCCATAAGGTGTTAAAACATCAATGAAGATTTCCAGACAGTCATTCAATAAGTCAGAAAAATTTCCAGTATTTCCCTTTGAAAGGTTGCTGGCACATTAGAGAGCCCAAAAGGTAGTACTCTGTATGCATAGGTTCCCCAAGGAAAAGTAAAGGTCATTTTATCCTGCTCTTCTGAGGCAATCTATGTCTGATTGTAGCCACTAAATTCATCCAAGAAAGAAAAGAATTTCTTTCCGGAGAGAGTATCAAGGAATTGTTCTATAGATGGTCATGGAAAATGGTACTTCTAAGTGGCCTTGTTGAGTTCTCTATAATCAACATAGACTCTCCACTTGGCATTCATTTTAGGAATGATGACAAGTTGTGACACCCAGTGACTCTCAGATATTGGATAAATAAAATTAGCACTCAAGATTTTTTGTAGTTCTTCTTTCACCACTTCCTTTAGTGAAGGGTTCATGTCGTGTTATGGCTGTCTCACTAGTTTGCAACCATCCTACAAATAAATATGGTGAGTGGATAGGTTAGGGTGGATCGCTTTCATATCCATATAATCCCATGTAAATGCCTTTTTATACTTTTGTAATAGCTATAATAGTCATTGGTTTTGTTCAAAGTCAAATTTGGGTTAACATTCAAAAACTTTCCAAATTCAATCTCAATTGAACTACTAGCAATATTTGGAGTGGTTATCATTTGTTCAAAATCTATATCTTCCACCTCTTCTTCCTCATTTGCATTTTTAACAGAAGCAATAAAAAGTGAATTACTAATAAAACCATTAATAACATCATATTCTGTCTCATCTTTGAAATATTGGGCTTGTTTAGAGTGAAGAGTGGCAGGGAAATATTTGACTCAGGCTCAAACTCATCCCACCAACGGTTGTACACATCCATATTTTGTTTCGGGGGATAAATATTAAGGTTCTGCATTGCCTAGCCATCCAAGATCACCATGGATCCCATCCTGCAGCCTATAAATGCGTCTATAGTGGCCAACCAAGGTCTCCCTAGGATCAAAGGATGCCCCCAAAATTGCATTTAGGCTGAAGGATAAGGAAATCAACAGGATATCTCCAAGACACTATCGTAATCACTATATCTTCCAACATCTCCTCAGGTTTAACATGGGACCTGTATGCCAATTCCAACATAGTAGGAGTGTGTCTGAGTCCCTATAGCCTGAGAGCGATAATGAGATCTTTCATCATTACATTAATGGAAGCCCCAAGATCAATCAATGTATTGGCTATGGGTTGATCATTAATATAGACATTGACTATAGGATTTCTTGGATCATTGTACTTATTAAGGAGAGGTTGAGCAGACATTAATTTGGATAAATTTCCCATCACTTGTATGGTGGGAGGGTCTTCAAACTTCTTCCCAAGCTTCTGGATGCACAAATCTCTCACCGTCTTGGCATAGATGGGTATTTCTTTAAGGGCTTTCAACATAAAAATTTATACATGCAAATTTTGCAACTCCTTAAGAAAACCAGATTCGGGCTGTGAAGTCATCCTAGGTTCAGCCAGTCTCTGAGGGTATGGGCGGTCCTATGTAACAATAGTCGGATCTGCTATTACAGGTGTATCATCCTTCCCCAAATTAGTTGTTGTAGATGTAATAGTTCTTCTATGGTAGGCAGTTACATATGTAACAACTTCCTCTATATAAGTTTTTGTAGGTGCAATAGCTACCTTAGAGTCTCTGGCTTCTCCTCTGGATGGTTCACACTCCTCCTATGTAATGATAAGGCAGATACTAGTGTTAATTATTGTTCCCAATCACAACAATATTTCATTATGTTCCATGAGGGTAATAAGGTAGGTATGGAATGTCATAGGAGCCTCTATGCCTCGATCTAATTTATTTTTTGGGTTTGGGTTAGGTTGCATAGGTAGTTGGGGTTGCACAGGTGGTGGAGGAGAAAGATCTTGGAAAGGAGGTAACTACAACTGTTGCTGCATGGGTGGTTTAGGATGAGCTGAATTCTAGGGATTTCCTCTCTAGTTATGCTTCCAGATGTATGGTTTGGATTGAGGATATTGAACAGGAGGAGATGCAGACCATTAGTTCTAGGATGAAGGGAACTGTGTTCAAAGAGGGGTAGAATATTGCCATGGACATTGGAATATGAAAAGAATTGAGACATACCTAGAGGTTGTGGTTGCCATAGCCTCCTTGGTGCGATGAAGTAAGAGGACTGCACCTCTTTGCTTGATTCTCTGAGTACTACCTTTAGTTTAGGAAGCTCTAGACTCTTCTTTGTTGAATGCTCCAACTCACAGATATTGCATAGCCTGGTGTTGTTCAATTCGCAATCCGTGTAAGGATGTTTCTTTCGATAAGTCGGATAGAACATAGCCAGGGGTGTATCAACCTCTGCTTGTGTTTTTTTGATCTGTTATTTTGTTATCTGGGCTGAGAGAGTATTTAGGATATCGGTCTTGAAATTTTCAATCAAATTCTTAATCTTCACTCTAGTTACTCCTCCGCCTACAAATATTTGTATGCGAACAGAGGCATCCTGAATTGCACTTCTTCCTTTGGATGATCCTCAAGAGCATCTTAGGTAGAGCTTGATAATTTCAGTGAATGGCTCTTGTGATATATCCCCTTTTCCTAAGAGGTTCAGGGTGTCAAGGCAGTCATCCCTCATTCCTCTGATTAATATAGTCTTCAAGATTTCTGGGTCTAAAACCTTATGCTTAGACCTCTCTAGATTGTAGTAGAACCGTTCCACATAATCTCCTAGTCTTTCATTCTCCTTCTGTGTCATTCTAAACATCTCTTCCCTTAAGTCCTTGGTCCTATAATAGTCCTGGTATTTTTAAAAAAATGTCTCCTTCATAACATTCCACATTTAAATGGAAGCGGGGCCTAATCCCATGACCCATCTCAAAGTTACCCCTGTTAAGGTAGCGTGAAATAAATTTAACTTCTGAGCATCTATTGTATAATCATAACTTATACACAAGATGTCAAACTCAAATGGAAATGTGCTTGGATCTTCCACAATCATCCCTTGAAAGGATGGTAAGGATGATAGAGGAATATTTTTCGTAGGAGCTTCACCTTTGATATTCCCAATAGGGAACTCAAAGGTGGTGGTAGCGGTTTCTGTTTTAGCATTTTTATCATTGTTGTCTCCCATGATTAATTCTTCTAATCCTTTTTGTAGTAGACGTTCTTCGAGCTTCGTTTGTGATGGCCCTGCAGACGTGATTAGTGCCTCAGATACCCCTGGGGTTGGTTGTTTCACCGCACTATTGGTATCTGGATATTGATAAATCATCACATTGCTTCTCCATATCAGGTGTCTGATGTTCCCCCTTGGTTTCCCCTTGACCTTCAATCCTCAAACTCTGGCTGCTAGCTTCCCCTTCTTTCTCATAAATCAAATCCTTGATCTTGGGGGTATGAGTGCTAGCCTTAGAATGTTACAGTCCTAATATGGAGGGATTGGAGGTTTTTGCTTTCACTATGGGAGTAATAGCCTTCTGTGGCCCTATTTTAATCAACCTTAATTCACTTAGACTGCAACATTAATTGTCAACCCAGGGTAGGTCTTATTGTTTCAATGGAGTTCACATTGTCTGTGTTGATACACTCCAGCCAAGAATAAGAAAATGAAGAAAATTGTAAAATATGTCACTGATCTAAATTGGTGAATCAAACCATGCATGTAGATATAAAAAACACTCTACAGAATTAAATCACAACTTGCAGCTATAAAAGTAAAGGCATGCCACACAATAACTAACATCTACTCCAGCTAGTTACTACCATTTTGTTGATTGCCTCAGTGTAACAACATAAAATAAATAAAAACAACAACGAATGCAATCCACAATTTGTACAAGAACAACGAGAAACCATAAATCAATGAACTAAACTAGAATGTACACTATCTATATCACTGCAATCTCTGCCAAATAGGAGGGCCCTTCCTCGTCAGCAAGGTACAGGAACAACACGAAAGTGATTAATGAATCAGTTGGAAAGTAGTAATTGCATCATTGTGCTAATTGATATTAAAATAAATTCATAATTACAGAAGCAGAGTAAAAATACTCTTCTATATGTCATCTCTTGTACATGAAAAAGTCGAGTCTTTTATAATTACTAGAACCAGGAAAAAATAGAATAGTCATGAGAATCTCCCAATTCTCATGCTGATAAAAAATATATAAGCTACAACCTATTGCTAAATAAATATACATCAGTTGGAACTTCTTGAGTCTTGTTGCTTCAAAAATAAACAATCCTTACTGTCGACAGTTATTATGTGGAATAGTACCCACATTCTCTAGCTTCGGTACAATAACATTGAGAAAATGGTGGCTCAGGATGACACGGCGTAATTGACAACAACATTGTTGGTGTGACAGCGGATCCACACGAGGTGTAACAACATCCAATTTGTAACAACAACCTGTAATAGCACCTAGTGTGTAGCAAGATCTTGTAACGACATTCAGGGTGTAACAGCTAAGTATTCTACACTTTCCTGTAGTTAATCCTTGTTGCATGTCTGCTTCATAGCTTCATTCTCGTGAGCCAACACCTGAAAAGAAGAACTTCCCAAAATACTTCTTCAATTCTCTCCTAGTTAGCCACAAAAAGGAATAAAGCCTCGTATTATTGGGTAAAATATAGCAAAGTAACATGACAGTAAAATGGATTAAAAAGGTAAGGAAACAGGGAGTTTAGTCATATAAGGGCATAGGCCTGGAGGACAGAAAGGTCAAAATAGGGGAAAAAATGTGCAAAAATGAGATAACAAAACCACACCCAACACCAATGACTTCTAATGAAAAGCCAGTTCAACAGAATCTTAGGAAAATTCACCCAAACCTTGAAAGTGAAATCAAATCCAAATTGAACTAGCTTTTGAATGCCAAAAGAATGTTTCCTATTAGACACTCAAAGTGGATATCAAATATGGTCCCTGTGAGGAAAAAGAATGGTGATATTAGGATTTGTATTGATGTTAGAAACTTGATAAAGCTTGTCAAAAGGATAACTTTCCTTTGCCTACCATGGAGAAAATATTGCAATCAGTCGCAGGTTCCAAATTAATGTGTTTTCTAGATGGATTTTCACAATACAATCAAATTCTAGTACATCCAGATGACAGATTGAAGACAACATTCAGGACCAAGTGGGGGACATATTCTTATCAAAGGATGCCTTTCAGACCCATTAATGCAAGTGCTACATTTCAATGTGTTATGGATATTTCTTTCAAAGGTCTGCTTTATAAATCAACATTTATTTACCTAGATGACATTACAGTCTATTCTAAGGATAGAAACAATCATTTAAATGACCTAAAACACATTTTTGAAAGATATAAGAAATACAACATTTCTTAAATCCCAAAAAATCATATTTTACTTTACCATAAGGAAAACTCCTTAGATTTATAGTGTCCAAGAAAGGGATTTATATTGATCCTGATAAAGTCTAAGAAATTGAAAATATTCCTCTCCCACATAATAAAAACACCATGCAATCATTCCTAGGCCAAATTAATTTTGTAAAAATATTTGTTCCATCTTTTTCACTGATTGTCCTACCTCATCAAGAAATAATAAGAAAGAATGTAGTTTTTAAATGGAGTAAAGATGAAAGGGAGTCATCTAAGTTGATCAAAAAAGCCATTATCAATGCTCCTTCTTGATCAACTCTAGATTTATCAAACCTTTTGTGTTATACACTTTTTCATTTGATACATCATATGAAGTAGTTTTAACACAGTTGAATGATCAAAATATAGAGTCATCCATCTTTTTTTAGTTCCAGCTTGCAAGGCGTTGAGTTAGACTATTCAGCGGTTGAGAAACAAGCTTTTTCTATTTTTAAAACATTGAAACATTTCAGACCTTTTCTTCTCAAAACCCATACAAGGATAGTAGTACCTTACCCTGTAGTAAGGCAATTATTGATTCAAAGAGAAGTAGGGGAGAAAAGAACCAATTGGGTTACTATGCTTTAAGGGTACAACGTAGCAATCTAGCCAGCAAAAATTGTTAGGGGCCAAGGGTTTTTCAGGATGCTAACTGGAGCTTCCCACTTATCAGCAGAAGAAGACCAGGGTAATGAAGTGCAAATATCAGAGGTAAGCCTCAATAATGCACAATCACAATATGTTGATTTGAAGTTTTATTTAAAGAATGGATATGCTCCTATGCATCTCAATTATAAAACAAAGTGTGATTTAAGGTTGAAATCAAATCGGTATGAATTAATTGATGATGTGTTGTTTACAAAAACTATGATTCTTTATTATTAAGATTCCTAGAAAAACCTAAAGCTAAAAAGTTCATGTAGGAATTACATGATGGACCAGCTAGAGGTCATTTCAAAGGAAACACCACAACTCAAAAAATATTGCATGTAGGTTATTATTGGCCAACAATATTCAAGGATGTAAATGAATATGCAAGAAAATACAAAACTTGTCAAACTACAGCCGGAAGAGAAAAGAAACCAGTGTTCGCTTTGTAGCCAGTCAATATCCAACAACCATTTGAATAATGGGGATTAGATATAATTTGTGAGCTTGTTCCTAACTCTTCCAAGTAGCAAAAATACATCCTTACAGCTATTGATTATTTCACAAAATGGGTAGAAGCTATCCCACTAAAGATAACTAATGTAGAAAACATTACAGATTTCATTGATTAGTACATAATTACGATATTTGGCTTACCCACAACTTTAATGTTTGACAATGCATCTTATTTCTCTCGAAATAAAATGGTAGAATTTTCTTTAAAGCGAAGTTTCAAATTAAAGTATTCAACCAAATACCATCCACAAGGTAATGGATTAACAGAATCAACAAAAAAAAACCTTATCAAAATCATCAAGAGGACTATAGACCAAAATCATAGGAATTGGCACAAAGTGTTGACATTTTTTCTTTGAGCAGAGAGAATTACATAGAAAGCCTCCATCGGTTCTTCTCCTTTTGTTTTAGTTTATGGAAAACAAGATGTTCTCCCCAAAAATATAGCAATCCCATCTCTCACCCTAGTGCAATTTATTGATCAAAACCCTTCCTCTTCTCTTCAAGCAAGACAATTCCAAATTCTTAAGCTGTAAGAAGAAAGAGAGAAGGCTAAAGAAACCTACTTCCATCATCAATAATCAGTCAAAGCCTCTTTTTATACAACCTATGCCAATCATAAAGCTTTTGAAGTAGGTGATCTAGTTTTGAAATGGGACAAAGCACATGAGAAAAAAGGTAAACATACCAAATTCCAAAGACTATGGATTGGCCCTTTCCAAGCCATGATAAAATTGGTCAATCAAGATTTCTTTTACAGGACTTGTAGAATGGATTCATTTCCTGTTAATGGGAAAATAATGAAAAAAGTATTTTTCCTAGAAGATAACCTCTTCTAATTTTGTACCATATTGCCTTTCAGATTCTTAGCAAAATAAAGGCTAAGTAGCATTTACTTTTGGCTTCTCAAGATAAAATATTTGATAATTTTTTTATTTTTTCACTTCTATAAGTAGGAAAAGTTAAAGAAATAATTAGGGCATTTGAGTATCAAAATAAACCTAATTTCTTCAGAAAATCTTGACCTTGTTAAAACATTTATTCTATGAAAAATCTCTCATCTTTATAAAGTATATATGTTTTGTTATCGATCATGAAAAGGATATTTAACCTAGTAAGGACTTTCTACAGATAAGTATCTCAAAACTCTATCGTTATCATCCAAACCTCTTAAAAGAGCCAGTGATTCACTCCATCTGATAAAATTTTCATTTTTCAGAGTGTAATTATAAAATATGAAAAACCTAAAAGATAATAAGTCTCATTACGAGCTTGTTTACCATGATCACAGAGGAATAATTAAACTGATATATCAAAACTGCATGCCAAAATAGGGTAATAATTGATGATCTAATCAATGAAAAGACAAGGGGTCTCATCAAGAGCTAGCTTGTTTAGTTTAGTTACAACTAGTGAATGCCATTGTCATTATTAGGTTACCAAGCCTAGACAATGTCTTTTAAGGAACTTAAAAAGAAAGCTTATATAAAAAAGAAAAAAGAACAAGATCCAAATAAGATTGAAAGCAAGTGAATATCATTTTGAGTTTTGAAAATTGCTTCAGATGGGACAATGAGTCATTGTTCATTAAAAGAAATACCTGTCGAGGCCATAAATGCCTATTGGTAGTAGAGGCTCTTTCTGTGATAAATGAGTAAACAACAAAAACTAATCTGTGGAAGGAACCTGCAATATCTCTTTAAATCTTAATAGTGACTGATGCAAACATTTATATTTTTATCATTACAATAGCAAAGTAGTTGAATAAACAGGTTGAGTAATTTATTATGATTACAGATAAATGTTGTTTAGTTTATAACTCATGTAATTATTATTCTTATAACTCTTCTAATTTTCAAAGTTCTAGAAATTTCATAAAACCATCAGAGGTAACTGGTTCTCACAAGTGGATTGCCAATTGTTGTACTATGTAACAAACCCCCCATTGATATGTAGTAATAGCTAATATTAGACATATAAATGGGGACCCTTTTAAATTTTTAGTCTTTGAAAAATAAATCCTAACTCTAAGAAATTACCTGGAAAACTCTTAGAAAACAACCCAAGTTTAGGATCCTTATCGTAAATCACATTTCACATTTTTTTGCAAGTGAACACCTTTAAGTAATCCCAAATTGCGATATGAAGTCAACCCTCCTGATGCGATATTCTGATCAAAACAAGAGGTCAGCTGAAAAGCAGGGTACGAGTGTCCCACTTAGAAATATCGATTCTGAGATCAAAAGTAGCAATTTGGAATAGGAGTGGGATCAATTCAATAAAAAACTCAAAACACTCCCATGATGATAGATACCCAGGAAACCATGGAGTATCAAACTCCTTTGCATATTCATAAAAATACAAAGTCTGAAACGATGGATGAGCAAGCAACAACCTCTTAGTAGAATGAAATCATTCGCACTTTGCCAACATTGGAAATTGTCTTAAAGGTGACTAAAATCCCTCCTCTAGATGTTTTCTACAGCGTGGTGCACAAGGCTGTAGTAAGAAGATAGAGAGAAAGGAGCGTAGAAATGCCCAAAATTCCACCTGGGAATGAACCAATGGACATAGTCTGGAAGGAGATTCCTTCCAATCCCACCGAAAACTTGACCAGACTATCACATTTTATAGGGTTATATGCAATGAACACCATGGATAAAGCTACTTAGATATCTATTTTGTTGAAGGAAAAGGAAGAGAAGATTGCACAGCTCAAGCAATAGCTCAAAACAGAGAAGACAAGTGTGAACATGAAGGTTGTTGAGCAGCTAGCCCAATTGCAACAGAATATGGAGGTGTTGAAGATAAACAATGAAGCATACATATCGGCCAAAAACATGCAACTCCAAGACTTGCAAGAAGCCATGGAAAGATATAAGGATGTTCCTACTGTCAAGGAATTCATCAAAGAGGCGCTAGAGCTAAATTATCTCTTATTAAAACAATAAGAACAATTTTTCCAAAAGATGTCACATATCGATCCTTATCTAATCACCAGTGGCAAGCTAACGGAGAAGGTGACTGACCAAAAAAATGAACTTACTGACCTAAACACAAGAATCTCAGAATTCATTGACTGGAAAGAAACATAAGAGGTAAGAAAAGCTAATCTATCTAAGATCGAAGAGACACATAAGGACATTCTATTCACTGATTTGGATGTGAGGATCAAACAAGCTGAATTAGCAATGGAAAGAGAAACCGGGGCATTAAAGAACATGGTAAAGGTGGTAAACCACGCCTCTTTTTCCACCAATCTGGTGAAGGAAGGCAACCCGAAAGAACTATCTGATCTAAATCACTTTAATAAAATATGGAAAGAAAGAACGAAGGTCCAAAGGGAAGAAATCACAAAGATAGCAAAGACTGACTGGGAGGCGTACTAGCAATACCTTGCCAAGCCACATGGTCAAATCATGACCCTTAATTGCTCACTCCATTCAACTCAGTGGATGCTTCCACCTATCACAAATGTAATTTTAATAGGATAGGTCAGAACACAGTTTGGGGCACCTCCTCAAGTCAAAATAATGGCTGATATATGTCATTTAAAAGACAAGCTAGTAGACAACAAATCATTATCATAGCCTATGCTCATCAAGTCACTTTTATCTTTGGAGTTCGTTAACTAGTTAGGAGGAAGGTTGTTTGAAACCTCCTCAAATTTTTGTATAATGTATTTTTGAACATTAGTTAGAACAATATTTATACCATTCTCATGCATTTAGAGAAGGATCCAGAATTTTATCAAAAACATTTGCAAAGAATGCACTTTTGTAAGTTCGTGAATGCTTTGGTGAAATTATGGAACATGATTGTTTCTTTTAAATATCCGAATATTTTCCTTTGTTGATTCACTATTGTATACTTGGAAGACAATTTGATCTGAAGAAAAAAATTGATCTATGTCATTAGTCAAATGAAAAGAACTTCACATATATGGTACTTCTATCTCATATGATCAGTTTTTTTTATGTTTAATTAGTGATAACACTCTATTTTCATGAATTGTATATGAGATATGTTCTTTCTGTTAAGCGTTAATTGCACTATTGTACGATGCCTAGCTAAAATTGTTTATTTTCATATATAAATCATTGGATATATGTGATATAGTTTATACATTTATTTGACTAACTATTTAGTCAAAGAAATTATCTTAGTATGTTATCATCTCTATTTTATGTGTAATTGATCTTTATTATCACATGTTAAACATATATCTTTTTAGATCACATATCACACAGAAATACCCAGGTTTATATTAGATTAAGTTAGCTAGAGATTTGCATGATAGAATAGGTCATTTAGTTATCATTATCCTATTCATAGTCCCTTGAAAACCACCCAAACTGGGAAAATGGTCCCATCATCTCCAATCAGAGCCACCACTTTAAACAGAAAAGGAGCTATCTTAAGGTCTAGACTGGGTGGTTATCCCCCATGTTGGAGTAGCAGAAATCTGAGGCTTCAACACATACCCAATGCAAAAATATAGTGTCCTAATTCATGCCCCTTCTATAAATGTTTCGGCATTTCCTGCTAGAGAAGCGTGTGGATCCTGTTTTAGAATTGTTTGTTGTTTTGTGTGGGTTTTTGGTACAATGCTACATTATGGCTCCTTGTTTAATGTTTCTAATTTATATATGAGTTTTTTGAGGTTCTCCATGGTTTTAGCCCAATGAGGATAAAACCTTTGGGACCATTATTTTTTGAAAACAATTTGTTGACTGTAAAATTCCCCTCCTTATTCTCCAAGAAGTTTTCTAAGTTCGGTTTAAAAATTTCACTGATTATTTTTTCACCAAAGAATTACACATTATTATAGGTGTTAATCCCAATGCCAGAAAATGAATATAGTGACTTATATATGAAATAACCCATTTCAACATTGTTATCTACTCAAGAATAATTTAGCAGTAATTATAAAATTTAGTAGAAATACAGCACAGTGTGTAAAATATGGAACCTGAAACCCTTCGATATGTAAGCAACTTTTATAACAAACACTTTTCCATACAGTACAAAAGGACCTTGAGTCTTCTCGGATAATGTGACATCCAACGACACTTTCCTCTTTTCCTCTCTGCAAACTTGGGCTCCTTCATGTAGTTGTAGATGGATCCCTTGTTTTATACTACATGCACAACAAATGGGAGAGGGTATGAATGCTCAATACATTACCTAATACACTGATCTTTGTGGGTATGTTGGATAGAAAATTTGTCCATCACACAACAGTCATATAAATCACGACCTCTAAATTTGGAATGTGGACCAATTCAATCTCCTTGCTAACTGTGATTTGGAATTAATACTCAAACAAAAATTTTGTTCATCTCCTCTTGGAACTTTAATTTCTCAGCCAAAGACTCATCCTCCTATTCTTAAGAAATTTGTCCAGCCAACATTAATAATCCATGGCCCTTGCGCCACAATAAAAATGAACCCTTCACCTCCATAACACAACCCCTTCTACAAGTAGCTGATGTAATTGGAGCATCGTTCTTGATAGCACAATGCATAAAGTGCTTGACCCGGTGGGCACGGGCACACACAAATAATTTGTAGGCATAACTTGTCCTTCTATGTTTCTGCTTTAGATGCATGTTGTTTTTGTCCGTTGCGATGTTCTGATCAAAATTGATAGTTTTTGCTCCACACATTACATGCTAATGCTCCGGGCACAAAACATATTTTATTCAGACAACAAAATCTCTTAATGCACATGTCACTCTGATCTGAATTTAAATATAACACAACAAATTACAAATATAACCATAAATAAAGAGATGCAGCAGAAATAACATTATCTTTTATTAACATCAAATAATGAAATATGCTAACAAATAAAATGGAAATCAGACTAGCTCGGGTGATGGTAGCTTAACTCTGAGAAGAGATGTGGCAGCTACATGCCTCTGAACTGTGTTGCAATGAGGCTCAAAGGCCTATTTATTATTGAGAAACAATGGAAAACCCTAAACATCCAAAAACCTAACCCTAGGAGATGAAGCACTAAAATTGTGGGCCTCGTTTGGCCAAATTGGTACATCAAATTCCCGGGGTCGTAACTTTGGCATACGATATCCGCTTTGCTATCATAATAGCTTGTTTCAAAGATCTTGAAGAGAAGGCCAAAAGTAAACTTGTAAGGCATATTAGGAAATTTTTGGTGTCTCTTTTTCCCTAAAAATGTCATTTAGGGCCTCAAAATGGCTACGGAAGTTCAAGACCCAAAAAACTGCCAAAAATAGTAAATTGTGCTACAATTAAGGAAACTAAAAAAATTGGAAGAGACAGTGTCAGGGTCTAAGTGGAATAGGTAGTTGGCCACTAATATCCACTTGGATCACTCTCATGCTATAATCACTGGCAAACCAATCATCATGATTGATGTTTCTTTGGAGTCGACACTAGTGAACTTTACAAAACGACCATGGAATAAAAATGAATAGCTAGAATAGACAATTATAATATCTGTGCACTTTAGCAATGATTTTTCCCCTCATGGAACAAAATCAATCGCAACCCTTTGCATAGGTCATTCACTTGGCTTTAGGCGAGGAATGACTACCCCGTAGACTCGCGTCAATCTCCACAGGAACCTCCTAGCTACAAATTATGCCCATGATATGAATAATATTTTATTGAACTCGACCTAGTGTGTCTTCAATAAATTAGATGCAATTTCACTGGCTAGACCAAATCATTGATGAGGTTGATCATAAACAAGAGTATATTATTTTTCCAATACTCAGATGTGATAATGAACTCGACTTCAAAATGAATTTTCTCGTCTCCTACAATTTTGCACTAACGCCACCAAATTGTGACTAATCTTGATCCAAGGCTAAGACTGATGTGCAAATTTGGAGTGCTTGGCCCAATGTGGAGATAAGAATGTGATCCTTCTGTACACCAGTCACACAAAAACTCAAGTCGGCCCATCTACATACCATATGAATTTCTGAACATATGTGTGCCACTAAAGAAACAACTTCGACCCACAAACTCATGGCTTTCCCACCATCGATTTTGGGAATTTGATAAATACGACCTCCTTGAGGAACTCATTAATGAAACTAGATATAGGTTGATTCTATTGTAATTTTGGTACCTTCGGCACCCTAGTAAAAATAATTCGGCCTTTTAATCAATTTACTCCATGGCCCACTTGAAAATCTTCGACGACCATGAAATTTGGTCTTTGGAAATAAATTTTAAACTTGGTATTTACAAAAATTCAACCCTTTCAATAATTGTTTTCACAACACTTTATATTGGCCAAAATATATTTTCCCTTCAATAATTAATTTTATAACTTCGGCCCCATTTATATTTCTACCAATAATGACCGCCTTGGCTCAAGCTCTTTTGGCGAATATGTCAAAATTGTCAAATACTTAATAAATGATAGAAAAAATTCGCATGTCCTCAAGAAGATGTCTTCAGTAATTTTGGCTTAAACCCTTGAAATCACTCTGCAACAAATCCTCAGGCTAGTAGGATCACCAACTTTGATACGACTGCAATATTCCAAATGGGATATTTGGCTAATTTTGCAGAAATCTACCTCAACCCAAAATTTCTCTATAAAATTACCATTCAATTAACATAAGATTTCCATGTAAAATATAAAAAATAGAGTGCATGCAATTCAATAATACAATAATAATAAATAATCTCATCTTTTATTATAGTAGAAACTGGGGTTTACATGTTGATACAGTAAAATATGTGACATGGAAAATTGGGCTCAATAATATGCTCCAACGTTGTGTTGGCCTTCCAAAACTGAACTAAAATTCATTGTTGAGTTCTCATATGAATTATGGATGAATTCACCAAGGGGATATAGGTACTTGCCCAATCTCACGAAATCACCCAAGGGTTTCAATCCTGGGGCTACCAATGAAGTAGAGAACTTGGTTTTCAACCTCTCATACAAGAAGAAATATGAAATTCAAAGATGTCCTCTAATGACCTCTTCCTCCTATTTTTGTGTGTTTGATGGACCCCTCTAGAAGCTCCTATATTATTATTATTTTAATCATTGAGCTTATTTCCCTTAATCAAAATATCTTTTTAATGTGGGAATATGGTAAATTGGCCACCATGCCTCCTCATGACACTGAAAATCCCCACTAACCATATCATCTTGTAGATATTTTCGTTTTTGTTCCAATGAGTTATTACACTAACGTGTTCCATCAAGTTATCCTCTTGGAATTCCACCTTAAGTGTAATTAATTGAGTTAGGCTCAATGATAACCCTATTTTATGAGAATTAACAAAATGCAATGGAACTAGAAGTGAGTTGTCTGGAATCAATCCTAATGATGAAATATGGCAAGTGAACTCCTCCAGACCACATAAAACATATTCAAAATCCCTTGGGCCCGTTGATGGCATAAACCTGCACTTGTGACCTTCCTACCTCCAACCCTGAAAGTCCATCCTAACCATGTCATAAAGAACACCAGAAAAAGGGACATCACACAACCTTTTAGGAGAGGGAGGTACATTAGCTTCACGGGTACTATATTCCTTCTCTTCTTCAAGATCTTCAGGTGGAGAAGGTGGGTGAGCATCTAGAAGTACCTTCCCATACCGGAGTCTTATCTCTTGTATTTCCACAAGTGGTGGAGGTTTTTGGTAGAAATTTTCCTTGATTTTCTCTACTCCTTTAAGGCATGAAATAACTTTTTTTTTTTTTTTTTTTTTTTGTGCTTTCCCCCCTTTTTTGAAACTTTTTGCAAATCAAGCAATGATGATGCAAAAAATTAAAAATAAAGGATACTTCTAAGTATAAACAACAAGTGATTGGACACCTCCTTGGCAACAACACTAAAAAGTGATGAGCCTTAGTATCAAAATAAGAATTTTGAGACTCCCAAGGCTACCAACTTTAATTATCAACACGGGGTTCATAAAAACTTAAGTGGTGACAATGGTATATGCATAATGGGTCAAATTCTACTCATGCCACATTCAAGCAAAGGACTAGATCAAGGAATAAAGAGACCAATATTCCAATTAGCTCAAGGAAGGAAATTGAATGAAAAGAGAGAGTTCTACCCTAATTGTATGAATGGGAACATTATTCTACTTGAAGAACTGAAAATGCCATTCATCCAAATGTAAATGCTAACCCTAGTTGTAGGAATGTAAAGACTATTTTATTTGAAGAAATGGAAATACTAATCTACTTGCAAAATGTAAACTCTATTCTACTTATAATAATGTGAATCGTAAATCTAATTGTAAAATGTGAAAAGTTTCTTTCAAAACAAAATTAACATATGCAATAACAACACTTGTAACTAAAACCCTAAGAGATAATAAATTAAATAAAATAGACCTAATATACTTTTCATTGATAAATCACACTTTTAATCACTATTCTCAAAGATACTTAGCTCTAGATACAAAGTTCATGTGCATTTCATAAGAAAATCATCATTGTTGTTCAAACTTGGAAAACTATCCTCTAACCCTAATTGCATAATTGTATTTATAGTGAAGAAAATCCAGGTCTAAAGTGGTCTTTGGTCCTCCTCAATCATGGATTTAGAGCCTAGGGTTCATTATTCAAGCCTAAGTGACAACAAAATCGAACTTTTGGAGAAAATCTGGTCAAGTTTACACTATGCTACAAGATGCTACAGGATTTCCCTGTTTTGCTATAGGATTGGATTTGTGAGCATGCTAAGGGTGGAAAATTTGTTTTGAAGTTGGGAAAGGGTATATGAGAGTATATGAATGTTGTATAATTCTTTTTCCAATCCTATCCCCTCTTAGGCCCATATTTCACAAAAGAAAATGCACTTAGTGTCCTTCAATGGCCCATAAATATGGTTTTCGTGGCAGAGTTTTGGAGGAAATGTGATATAAAAATAAAGAGATTGATGATGATAGGAGAAATATAGGATGAGTGTGGCAATATTAAAAGCCACTAGTAGTACCTGCAAACCAATAAACAATCCCTTTTTACACTTGAAAAGAATGTCAAATTAATGATAAAATTGCTACAAAATGAACTAAACAAGAAAGGATGAGGTTAATTTTATTTCGTCAAAAGTTAATCTATCTTGCAGCATGCAACTAACCTACATACATGAAATCTTAAAGAAGGATATAATTTAACTCCTAAATATGCAAACATAGACTATGTAAAAGACAATGATCTAAAGTCTAGCAATATGCAAAGGAAAATAACCACATATTTTTGGCTTGCTGTTGCATTCTCTTTAACCACACTTTCCACAAGAGAGGTGGTAACCAAAATATAAAAAAAAAAAAAATTACAAGCAAACTTCTACTAGGAGAGAAGGAAATGTTGCGACTAAAAGTAATACATAGGTAAGATACACAAGAGAGACTAGAGCCTCTAGGTTGGGCACTAACCCAAGGGGACTGAAGCTTTTGAATGAAACTTAGATATGAGATAACAATAAAATTTTGATTAACATAAAATAAATTTCAAGTGCATCATGTGAAGAAAAATGAAAATGACAGTCTCAAGTTCTTAGCTCTAGTAGCTCTTCCATACTCAAAAATTTGAATCCTATTGAGCCCTTATGCTTGTTTATTTATACAAAGATGACTAAGGAAAAACATCCTTGGAAAGAGGACTTCTTCCCGCCAAACTCTCAAAAAAAGTGGATCTCACTCCCTTAGATCCTTGCAATTACCTGAGTTCATACAATGCTAGTAGACTTCTAGCTGTAGATGAGTGATTCTAGGGACCAAGTCAAGCTGAAGGAGAGTAAATGAAAGGGAGAAGCCTCCCATGTCTCCTAAAGATGCCTCCAACATGCCTATGCGTAGTAAATGCATTAAAAATGCTCTTTTTCCTACGTTACCCACATTAGGCCATGAACTATGACATACATCCTTTATTGTTCCTATTAAGCACATTATAGCCAAAAAGATGTTAATTAATGTGAGAAAATAAGAAATGATAGGATGGAGGATAAAAAAATGAGCCTTATAATATACCAATTGATGGGGCCCATTACGAGTAGTCGATGCTTCTTTAATTTCTCCAACACTTGCGTCAAATGGGATATGTGCTCCTCCTAGGTAGCATTATATACGATTGCAGAGATAGAGTTCAGATTATCCACAATGATATGTGAAATATGTCAATGTTTCTAATCCCAAAGAGGATGCACCATGAGGACAATAAGTGAGGAAAGAAGAGTCCAACAAAGAGTGAATAAATAGAAAATAAAACGAAAAACTAAAAAAGTCGGTTATCACTAAAAACCTAAATTACAATAATTAAAATCAATAAATTAAATTAAATGATGAAGTATTTTCTATAATTCTAAAATATGAAATATTTATTATAAATAAAATAATTATTATTATTATTATTTAATGGATAATAATTATGATCCATAATGCTAAAATTAAATCTAAATATATAAAAGGTAAACTAAAGTTTTATATTTTTTATGTAAAGAAATAATTCCAATAAAATAATCACTTCATCATATAATTAAATAATATTTTTTATAAATAAATAATTATTATTAATAATAAATAATTATTAATTATAATAATAATAACACTTTATTTAAAAAAAATATTATTAATACCATTATTAATAATTATTATTAATAATTATTAATTTATAATAATAATAATCCTTTATTATAAATAAATGATTATAATATAATTGTTAAACATTATTAATTTTATAATAATTATCAATATTTTATAAATTAATTAATTATTATTATTAATATATTTATTATATTTATTGTTATAAAGTTAAATTTTAATAATGAAAAATAATCCTAAAGCTTAAACTAAGGAAATTGATGAATTTAAAAGTTAGGTTAAGGAAATATACCTGAAGGGTTATACTTAAGACAGAGTAGTAGACTTAATGTGACTCATTAAAGGAAACCAACTCCCGTTGATCTCAATGCCACTATCTCTGTTGAGATTATGTGGATTTTTCATAATCTTCAAAGCTTCCCTAATCTTCCTATCTTGATAGTGATGCTCTCTAATGACAATCCTGGCATTTTCTAAGAAAACTTGATACTTAATATTCGAGAAATGTTCAGCAAAAGCTGAAGAGTGCAATCTTTCATTCTTAATGTCATCTCCATGCTCCTTTAATATTCTTTGCAATGAGCATCCTATTCTCCAATGTAACTCTTACCACAAGAACAATCAATTTTTGTAAACTCCCTTAAGTTGTTGTTGATCAATATGATTCTTTACAGACCTTATTTTTTGTTTGATAGTTCCTATTATTGTGAATTCTTGACATTGATATCTTTACTTTCGAAGCTTCAATAATTTTTTACGTCTGCAACCTTGCCCTCGTCTTCATCCTCAAAGCTACATGTGTTACCATTGTTGACACTGTTATATTCACATTCAAGGTCTGAAGATTTTTTTTTTTTTTACCAAATATTTCTATGAAATTATCATTATCTTTATTATTTGTGCCCTCTTTTCCTTTATCTAAGTCGACTCTCTTTTGGAAACTCCTGTTGATAATACATTCACTATTAATTTCATTAAACCTTTTAATGCAAATTAACAAGTTATTCTTGGGTGGATGAGTAACAATTATATTATCGCTGTAAATAAAGATAATAAAGATAATGATAATTTCATCGAAATATTTGGTAAAAATAAAAATAATTCTTCAAACCTTGAATATGAAGATAGTAGTGTCAACAATGGTAATACAGGCAGCTTTCAAGACAAAGACAAGCGCAAGATTACAGACATCGATAATTCTACAAGCCTCGAATGTAAAGATAACAATGTCAAGAATTTTGGTGACGTGGGTAGCCTTGAGGACATTCACAATGACAAGAACTATCAAACAAAGAATGAGGTCTGTAAAGGATAATATTGATCAACAATAACTTAAGGGAGTTTACAAAATTGATTGTTCTTGTGGTAAGAATTGCATTGGAGAAACATGACGCTCATTGCAAAGAATATTGATGGAGCACGGAGCTGACATGAAGAACAAAATATTGTGCTCTTCAGCTCTTGCTGAACATTCCTTGAAGACTAAGCATCAAGATTTCTTACAGAATGCCAGGATTATCACTACAGAGGATCACTATCAAAAGAGGAAGATTAGGGAAGCCTTGGAGATTATGAAAAATCAACATAATCTAAACAAAGATAGTGGCATTGAGATCAACGGGAGTTGGTTTCCTCTAATCAATCAAATTAAGTCCACCACTGTGTCTCAGGTATAACCCTTCAAGTATATTTCCTTAACCTAACTCTTAAATTCATTAATTTCCTCACTTTATGCTTTCAAATTCTTTTTCATTATTAAAATTTAACTACTTCTCTTCTTCTACTTCATTATCATCATCATCATCATCATCATTATTATTATTATTATTATTATTATTATTATTATAAACTAATTATAAAAATTATTATTTAATCATATGATCTAGTCATTAATTTTATTAGAATTTTTGTTCTCTTACATTAAAAAAATAAAATGAAAAATTAGTTTAGCTTTTATATATTTAGTTTTTAACGGTTAACATTATGGGCCATAATTATTATAAATAAATAATAATTCTTATTATTTATTTATAATACTTATTTCATTATTTAGTATTATAAAAATAATTCATCATTTAATTAATTTATTTGATTTTAATTATTTTAATTTAGGTTTTAGTGATAGCAGATTTTTTTAGTTTTTAGTTTTATTTTATATTTATTCACCCTTAGCTAGACTGTTCTTTCCTCACTTACTGTCTTGATGATGGATCCTCTTTGGGATTTGAAACATTGACATATTTCACATATCACTGTGGATAACCTAAACTCTATCTCTACAATGGAATACCACAAAAGTTTAAAATCTAACAGCATTATATACTAGTATATCACCCAAATGGGCAATAACAAATGAATCTATAAAAGGGCATAGTATATCATTCATTAACCTCATAAATGTAGTTGGTGCATTTCATAGGTCAAATGGCATGACTAATCACTCGTACAAAACTTGCCTGGTTTTGAAGGCAATTTTATAGGTATCTTCTTCTTTTTCTTGAACTTGGTGATATCTAGACTCTAAGTCTAGCTTGCTGAAGTACTTTATGACAATTGATCCAATAGATCATATATCCTAGGAAGGGGGTACCTTTTCTTGAGCGTGATATCTTTCAATGCCCTATAACGAATACACATATGCCAAGTACCATCCTTCTTTTACCCAATGATGATGGGTGACCCACATGGTGATGTACTCATTTAAATGACACTTTGTTCCAATAGTCATTTCGATTGTTTCTTCACCTCACTTGCTTCTATAACAAACTACTTGTACAACCCAATATTTGGAAATGGGGAGTTCAACAATAGCTAGATCTCACGCTACATTTCCCTATTGGGTGGTAACCATTTAGGTACCTAACAAATCCCTAAACACATGTGGAAATTGTTCTAGTCCTTTTTTTTGTTTTCTTAGTACACCCTTCCAGGGATTCCTTTCCTCTTATAGATTCTTAACAAATCTGTGTGAAAAATTGGTTCAAGGATGCAACCCTCAATTCTTCATCAAGTTGATCCTTCCAACTATCTTGGCGCCCCCCCTTACAGCCTCAGCAATCAAGCACTCCGCATGGCGAAGGCTCCTGGAAAAGCTTGAAATGCGTCTCAACCTCTGGACATATAGATCCCTGAACATTGCCAGTCGAGTGGTGCTCATAAAAGCAGTACTACAGGAAATTTCGCTTTATTTGTTCTCAATCTTGGCTGCCCCCAAATGGGTCCTGAAATGACTAAGAGACTTACGAAGGGGTTTCCTCTGGGGAAATACATCTACCAATCATAAATGGGCTCTGGTAAAATGGACCACTGTCTGCACAACCAAGGAAAAAGGAGGTATTGGACTGAGAGACCCTAATCACAACGATGCAATCATGAGTGCTAAAATACGATGGCAATGGCTCTCCTCACCGGGAAAACCTTGGGCTATCATCTGGACCGCTAAGTATTCCAACAATAGGCCACAGGAGGAACTCATAAGATACATTCCCAACATCCAAGGCTCGTTGATATGGAACACGGCTAGACAACACTTCCATTTGATTCAGCAGCACAGTTTTTGGGAAGTTTGAAATGGCCGAATTGCTAGATTCTGGACGGACTCCTGGAACCAAATGCCAAAGCTAAATGGAATCCTACATATCCCTCCCAATTACACCAACGTGGCCAAACAACAGAACAAAATATGGGAGTATTGGGAATAGGAACAAGAGCAAGGATACCGACAGTGGAAACAAGGTATCCAGCTTACCAGGAATGAGGCCTATCCTTTCACAGTCGAATTGGAAAAAGAGATAAGACAAAGAAGCATCAAATACTCAGAGGCTAGAGACATTCAACGATGGGGCTACAGGCCTAAAGGGGCATTCACTATTGCAGAGGCCTACAAAATAGTATGCACAGACCCCACCCCTTCAGATCCAATATGGTCCAAAATTTGGAGGTTTGATTCTTGGCCAAAAGTTTCTTTCTTTTCATGGCTGGTTGGACACAAAAAATTTCTAACATGGGAGAAACTCCATAGAAGAAACTATCATGGCCCCTCCATGTGTGTTAACTGCAAATCTCAAGAGGAAACTACTCAACACCTTCTGGATGACTGCCCCTTATCTAATCAAATATGGGAGAAGGAAAGTTTCAGGAGTCAAAGAAGGTGCAGGCTTCCAAATGACATAACAAATACATTAAGACATTGGCCAATGCATCCATACAAATGTAACTTCTCAATCACCTATGGCACATACTTCCTGGATTGCTTCTATGGAATGTATGGAAAGAACGAAACAAAAGGATATTCAAAGATCATTACTCTTTGATTGATGTTATCCGGCAAAAGGTCTGTGGGAATCTAGAAGAAACCTTGAAGCTTAGATCACGGAACAAGGAAGATCTTCCAACTCAAGACAATGAGAAAACCATATGGGAAAACTAGAACTTACAACTTCCCAAGCAGTCCTACAATACAACACAGCACAAGAACAGCAAAACAGGCCTTGGACTTCCCCATATGATCACTCCTTCAAACTCAATTTTGATGGGGCCTCGAAAGGAAATCCTGGGAAAGCGATCTACGGTGGAATAATCAGAGACCATGAGGGCAAGCCTCTACAGATTTATCATGGAAATATTGGATGGGACACAAATAACTCGGCTGAGTTGGAAGGTCTCTGGCAAGGACTCATTCTTTCTCAGCAAAACAACTTTAGCCCCCTGGAGGTAGAAGGAGACTCCCAAATCCTGATCAACATGGCTAAGAACCTCCTGAATGGCTCACATGCAAAGAAAATTGCCACGAGCTAGAGGCTGGAAGCAAGACTGGAAGCAAGACTGGAAGCATTGGAGCAAGAATTATCTAACAACAAAGCCATCACCTTCAATCACACAAGAAGAGAAGGAAACAAAGTAGTTGATTTCATGGCCAACATTGGCGTGGAAAGCGAGCTCACCCTACAGGCGGGAACTCTAGATATTCTAAAGAATCATGCACAAGCTCAATAATGCAATCACCTAGTTCAAAACGATGCCAACCCCCCGGATGCAAGTGCCAGCTAGTTACATGCAGGTGATGGGATGGGGGTCTTATGGCGGCCACATGCCGACCATGCGCCGAGGCGACTTGGAAGGCGGTGGAGCAGGTCGATCCCGGAACGCGGTTTGAATAGCCAAAGGATGGTAGCCTCGGCGCATTAACGCCCCGACCTCACTTGACTGCACTACTCGGATCAGCTCTGATATAGATTTGATGGCCACCTTAATGGCGGACGACCTCCGAGGAAGAGCAGGGAGCTCTATAAATAGAGGCTGCCCCGACATCCCTGTCCACACATGGCTTGAATCCGAAGTTCTTGTTCAGCTGCTGGTCCTGGTTAATTCAGGACCTGCTTTGTTCTGTTCTTGCCCAGGCATGCTAGTTTAGGTTGCTTATACTCTGCATACCCTGTCAATATGGTTCGAGAGCGCCAGAGGCTACTGAGTCATCACGGCACTAGCAGAGGAGGGACCTCGCGGTGCCCAGCTGAAGGGGGGACCCGTCCACCTTGCCATTGCCCTCATTGTCACTGTTTCTGCCATTGCCCGCACTCTGCAACTGCCAATCCTATCTAGCCTAGCCAAATCATGGAGGCAAGCTCTCCTGGGACCGCGTCTGCTCCATTCTTTGGCTCCGCTATCTTTTCCTTCGATAGCCACTTGAACTGCCTGTGCATAAATGCCCATATCTCTGTTCTGTTCATCGATGAAGCTGTGGATGAAGGCAGCTCCAGTGCACCGCCTAAGTTTGTTCCTCCAAGGGACGAGGCCCAAGAAGCTAAATTTCCCCAGGCAGATAAAGGGAAATATGCAGAATCGTCGGACCCTCAGCTGGAAAGAAGCCAGCATCAACCTGAAGCGGTCATGGAAATAGAGGGCAAGGTGCAGGATGAGGAGGAATACGGACCTTGTCCAATTGGGGAGGAGGAGCCGGAGGAATAGCTCGACACAACGTCTCAGGTTTTGCTGCTAGGAGGTGGTTCTGGTTCACTTGTCTCTTCGGTCAGGTCTCTTTGTCCATCCATCTCTGGTTGTCCATGTGTCGTCTTGTTTATTTATGTCAACTTCTCTCAGAGGTACTCTGCCAACGCTAAGCAGAAGAGTTGGTTATTTTTGGGTTTGGTCCTCTATTCTGGGGCTGGGCAAGAATTTTTGTTTGGTTCTCCCCTGCGTGGGAATTTTTTGGGTCATTTGGGTGTGGTCCTCTATTTTTGTGGCTGGCAAGAATGTCAGTTAGGTTCTCCCCTGCGTGGGAATTTTTTGGGTCTCAAATGCATGCAACAGGTAGTATTTCTCCTGGCTACACCTGGTTGATCCATTTCGCCATTATCTCTGGCAAATGGATCTCTCAGACAGCTCGAATGTAAATGTATTTTGGCTTTATGTACATAATAGAATAGCTTAATTTAGGAAAAAAAAAAAAAAAAAAAACACTTCATCAGGTTGAAGTATTTAAACAAAATTACAAAATATTACAATAAATTCCTATGACACGACATTCTATTATTACTTAAAACTAATAGAAACATAATTAATTTGATAAAAAAGAATGAATCTAAACATCTGGCCCTGTTTTGAAGGAAAGTTGTTGTTGAGTGACCACTATTTCAACCCTCAATACATTAATAGGCTAAAGTATTAAAAAAAAATTACAAAATATTACAATAAATGCATGAGTGACACAACATTCTATTATTACTTAAAACTAATAGAAAAAGGTGTAATTTGATAAAAAAGAATGAATATGAACATCTCATCGTGTTTTGAAGGAAAGTTGTTGCTGAGTGGCCACTATTTGGGTGTTGCATTGGTGAAGCTGATCTGTACTCTAATCCTAAAATTCACATAGCTTTTCCCACCATTCTTCATCTGGGATTGCTATCTTGGTTACCTTACAGTGTATTTCATCTACCTCAGTATACCATGAAAAAGTGGGTTTAACAGTGAAAATATGTTTATCTTATGTTGAATAAAACCTATATTGTTGATGGCCTCATAAATGCCCTGCCTGTCATGGAACCTTTGATGTTGAAGGACTTGGCTATGTCCCTGGAAATGTCCCGAAGCTTCTTCATATAGACTTCTCTGGTCATCAATTTATCATTAATTACAAATAGTGAAGGCAAACCCTTCTTGTTCAATGCATCAATTCTTGTGAAAAACCTATTGACTGCCACTTCAAGAGTGTGACACTTCTCTATCAACTATACAACTAAGTTCTTCTTGGTCAGAACTTTCTTCACCTCCATGATGGTTTTAGTCTTGTCATCCACTCCTAGATCATCCAGTTAATATCTATTCTTGGAGTTGAGGAACTTTATAATGTTGTTGGTTGTAGCAGGAATCTATCCTAATTGAGCATTTATATTGGAATTTGGCAATGCTCTTCTTTGCCTTTTCCATCAACTCCTTTTGCTAAAAAATAATCTAGATACATGGCCAGATTTTATCTATCTCCTCAACGATGTTGTTCCGTATGATTTCCTTGACATTACCTAGAGTGTGACCAATGGAAGACTCAACTACTAACTTCTTCCATACTTTTATCTAATTTTGAGCTCTCTAAAGCTATTCTACATGAAAAATCTCAGATTTATGGCGATGATCCTCTAAAAGTTTCACTTGATCCTGTAACTTCTTGATTTCCTCATTCTAAAGAGACATATTTTGGATTGCATTGGCAAACTGGTCTGCAGCATCTCTTGTACTTGTCATAGTTGGGATGGTTGTAGGAATGACTATGATAGGAAGTGCTTCTAAAGGGGCAGTCTTTTTAGTAGCTTTGTCCTTTTATTTGATCAATTTCTCCATCTTTGTCTCCATTTTCTAAAGATTTGTAGTCTTCTCCATGATGAGCTTCATCATATCTACCTATTAAGTCTCTGTATCTGTAAGATCCTTAGACATAGGATCTTTAGTAGCTGGCAGTTTTAATTGTTGCTCAACACTGCTATATCCAAATTCTTCTTCTTGAAAATTTCCTATGGAGCATTGATGTTTGCAAGACCATAACCCAGTTTGATTACCAAATCCTATAGGGTTTTAATCCTGGTGTCTTTAGCAAGTGTAGAGACCTTCTCCATGTTTAGCTATGACTGCACATTTTCTAATGTAACCTGTAATTTGGACAAAGTCATGGAAGTGTTAGTGACAGTAGAGAAAATCATTTCCCCAGTCTACTTATGCATATCCATTTGGTCAATGCGATGTATATCCTTTACATCAAACTTAAAAGTTTTCTTTTTGCAGTCTGATGCTCCCTTCGGCTAGAGAACTTGTGCTTGGAGGAATGGCATTTGCATTTTCCACTTTTTTGAGTCAAAGGATGGCAGCAGCCTACTTTGGGCACCAGAAGTCTATTTCCATAACGGGTTGTAAGTGTTAATATTCAAGGCTGAATTTCTAACTTTTATCTTAAAGATTTCCATTATACTCTTCTCTAACTCGCCTACAGTAGATGTACCGGTCTGCATTATTTGCTACTGCTCTTGTGAAGTTGTGGAGGTGGTAAGAGACTATGTGGACTGATGACCCACTAATCAGGAAACAAGTGGCTCAATAGTTGTGATAATGGTTTGCTGCTCTGAATCTTTGTTAAGGCTCGGTCTAGAAATAAGCTTGGCATTTTTCTATACATTATTTTAAACCGCTCACTAAAGATGTTATTCCCTAAAGGGGACTCTTCCTCTCTTCTCCTCTTAGTTGTCTTCTCCTGCATGGTAGGAGTCTACATTGTAGATGATGATACCTGATGTTATTCTGCCTCCTGTAAGGTGTTCCCAACCCACTCTAATTGATTCTTGTACTTTTCTATTTTTGGCTTGGTTGTGTGAATGTAAGGAGCAGACTTGGTTTCTACCCTTAATCTAGAAATGATCCCTAATGGATCATAGGACCAGGTAAAACTGAGGCTGATTTGTGTTTCCTTCAAGAGCTTATTTTCCTCTTCCCCTACTATCCTATTGTTGCAAATGAAAGGGCCAACCTATGATTTTATTTTAAACCAGGATTTCTTCTTAGTAGCAACAAAGTGAGTTTCATCCATGTTGATCATCTACGTTATGTACTCCATGGCAAAAATCCTCATTGGAAGGAATTTTGGTAGTTTGTAAGGTGGGAGATCTCATCCAAATTCCTATTTCTATATAATATTCATAAGGGTCCCATTCCCCCGTCTGAACTTGATCTCACAATTGCAACACCCTTTTGATTTCTTCACTAATCATCGGTTCTATTTTGTTGCTCAAGAGACTTATTTCTGGGCGATCAAACATCTCTGTAAACTATTTATATGTGTACTCTTTCTTCTCTTTCATGATTCGAGTAGTCCAAAAGATGACTAACTGTTGGTTGCCTTTATCATCCAGTTTTTGCAAAGAAAGTTTAATGTACCCTTAAAGTATAGAAACATGTACACCAATACAGAGGTATATTTGAATACCTCCTCAGTTGGAAATTTAATAAGTTGCTGATGAATGGACTCTGCAAGAAAATGGTTGAAATTAAACACAATGGATGGCTTAAAATCAGCAGAGAAGATGGAAAAAAATCCTATAATGGCCTCATCTACCCATTGATCAGAGTACTAGCCAAGGAGGTAGGAAACAACAGTGATAATCTGCTTAGCTCTCTCAGGAAAAATAGAAGAGGGATACACATGATTTTTCTTTGGTAATGAAGCATCTTATGTCAAGAAAAACTCAAGAGTTTGGGCTCTCTCGACAAAGTCTAGTTTCTGGTATAGTTCAATCAGTGCTTCATAGGAAAATGGGGTAGCATTCTCTATTGAGGGGGATTGCATCATCTGATCAATAGCCTGAGGGGTTATGGTAAACAGAATTTCTCCAATAGGAGTGACTATGGCCCTTTGGCTTGGAAATTTGGATGCATGACATTTTCTAATAAAATATGGGGTGTTGTGGGTATGAGGAAATATGTAGCAAAGGTAAATTTGATTCTGACAGCTGGATATCATCTGATTTATCTATATACTTGTCTTCGAGCCAGTAGTACATCTCGAAGAGGTTGAGTTCATAAAGTGTCTCGTGGATTTTGTAATATCGGTCATCCATAGGAATCTGATGAAGGTCTATAGGAGGATGGATCAGAGGATTGAGAATTTCCTCTAGTCCTTTGTCCTTTGGAGGCATCTTGGCTATGGCTAAGAGCAATAGTGAATGGGATTGGGAGTGATCAGGGATCAGTATTTTAGCTAAAAAAATAAAAGTTCGCATAATTACTTCAAACATGAATGAATGATAGTGTTCATCTCCAGGATTCCAACACAACAAATGGTTCAAAAACCTGAAATTGTATGCAAAAGTTAGAGCTTCTGAAAGTTTGGTATAAAAAAAGGTCCCGCGAGGCCATCCCCCACCCATGTGACCAAGCACCTGAACCATGAGATAAGGGCCAACTATTAAGTTGGATTAGTGGACCACTAATTGGTTTAGAATTTAATTAATCCATAATTAAGTTGGAAGAATTTATGGCAGAGCCAATAAATCTGGAACCGCCACCAAACTTGGCGAACTTAATTGGCAGTTCTCAAGGTTTAGTGGACGTTTTGTAGGAAAAACTATTTGAGCCATAACTTGCTCAATTCTCACCCAAATTTCGAAAATGAATAGTCATTTTTTGGGTAATTGGCATGTTGGAAATCCATTGGAGTGGGTTTCAGAAGCATAAGAGGTCATCTACAGGTGGTTTCGATCACTTGAATATTTTTGAAGCCTAAGGCCACGAGGTGTTAGAGGCCATTACTAGAGCAGCTAGTAAACAAATTGGGTAAAAAAAATAGTCATTTATGATGATTTGAATGTTTTAAAATCATTGGAATAGGTTCCAAGAGAATTGGATGCATGTACTAGAAAGTTGAGCACTATTGAAGCTAATACAAAGGCCCACACTATGAAGCTAGACCAAGGAGATGTAGCCCAGGAGGGGTGAACTCTTTCAACACAAATTTCTATATTGCGTTATGTTATTTGTGCTTGTTGTGTTTTTATATGGTGTTGTTTAGTCATTCAAATTCATGCTTTTAAGTTCATGGAAAACACTAAATTTCACCAAGTTAGATGAATTGACAATCACAAGCTCATGGATAAACTCTCTATGGATAAGCAAACAAAAGCAAAGAAAATTTTATATTTGGAAATGATACTAGCACAACATTAACTAGCAATCAAATTCAGATCAATTTGGTATGAGAGCACAAGGTTTCTCACTTGATTTTCTTGAAGGGTTTAATAGTTGCAATTGTTGTTATGATTACAAGGTTGAAGTTATAGAAAGGAGAAGGGAAGCTACTAATAGCTAGTCCTAAGATTAGGACAAGAAAGAATAAGGTAGAGAAAGCATCATCCTCACCCAAAGGACCACTCAAGTCTGCACCTAAATCAGCTCAATTTCCATCTCCATCAGTTGAGATATAAGAGGCACAGATTGTACAAGAGGTTGAACTGATTGAAGAGGTACAATCAGTACAAATTTCTTAGTTCGAATACATAGTCATTATGTCTAGAGAAAGAGAGCATGAAAGTCCCTCTTCAGAAGAGGAAGAGTTCAAGAAAGCTTTATATACTTTGACTGAGATGTTTAAAGTCCTCTATGAAGAGAGGAACACTAGAATGGTTGGAGAGAGTTCTAAACCTCCACATCCAGAAGGAAGCTCGGAGGACAAAAAAGATGGGAAGAAAGATTCCAAAGTAAATGGTGAAATCCACCTCCATTTCCACCATCCTCATCATCTTCCTCATCATCTCCATCATCTCACACAACATCATCTTCCATAACCACCATTGCCCATACTCATTCCAAAACCCCAAAAGGAAAATCTCCATTACTGAAATTGGACATATAATTCAAACTTCCCATGTACAATGGATAAGTGAATGCAGAAAGGTTGGAAAATTGGATTCGATAGTTGGAGGTATACTACATAATTCATAACCTTCAAGAAGATGACATAAAGATGTCGTTGGCTTCATTGAGGCTAGAAGGAGCTACACTAGTTTGGTGGGAAGCAAAGACTCAAGAGGAAATGTGAATCCATGGTAAGATATCCATTTCTTGGGTTGAATTTGTTTCTACAATTAAAAGACAATTTTATCCTTTAGCTTATATGCAAAAAGCCATTATGAGTTGGCAGAATTTAGGCAGCTTAAAGGCCAAACAGTCCAAGATCATACATAAGAGTTTAGGAAAAAGGCTTCATTGTTGGGAGTAAACTTGAATTCACAAGACACACTCTTGAAATATATTGGAGGTTTACATCCCTATTTGCATCATACTATCCTTATGTTTAACCCAAGCAACTTGGATGAAGTATGTGTGCAAGCCAGGAATCTTGAGGCAAGGGGAAAACAAAACATAGAGGAGAAATGTGAAAGTGAAGGTAAGGGAAAAGAGAAGGGAGGAACATGGAACGGAAAGAAGAATGCAAGTATCAAAAAAGAGAAGGAAAAACTCACATGAAAAAACTATTGAATGACTTGCCATAATGAAGACCATTGTTGGCAACTTCATCCAGAATTAAAACCAGATAGATTAAAAGCCAAAGAGAAGGAAAAATTGTTGCTATGGCTAAAAAAACTTAGGGTCGGATTCAAGAGATGAGACAAAAATTATAACTATGGGTTTGAAAGGTCAACATGTTGAAAGTACTAGTTCCTCAAATTGTCACAACAACACTCCAAATGAAGACAAAAGGGAAGAGTTGTTCATACCAAGATTGATGGACTCTTTGATAGTGGATCACAAGCAAACCTGATTTTAGAAGACTTACTTAAAGTTCTTAAACATGAAACCATACCACATCATAAACCATACCCTTTGGGTTGGATAGTTAATGATGCCAAGTTACAGGTTTCAAGGTAATGCATTTTTAGATTTGCTATTACTACAAAGTTTTTTGATGAAGTCGAGTTAGAAGTGGTTCCACTTGACATTTTTGGAATTATCTTGGGAAGTCCATATTTGTATGATAGGAAAGCAATGTTTCATCACTATGAGCACAAATATCACTTACTTAATGATGGGGTGAAGTATATTGTGAGAGCTCATCGCAAGAAACTCAACATTTCTTTAGTTAATGCAGGGCAACTAAAAAGGCTAGTGAATGCAAGTCAGAACTTGACATTGTTCATGATCAAACAAAGAGACGCTTTGAATCATACTTTTCATAAAGATGCTTATATTTGTAATGATTTGTTTTAGAATGATAACAGGTTTCCTTTGAAAGGAGGTGAAAAACATTTGTAGCAACCGACATTGGTGTTGAGCGGTGTTGAAAACAAGGTGTCGGTGCAAGAAGTTGCAAAGGTCAAAGAGAAGAGGACAAAGCAGCTTAGCAAAGAAGGCATGGGTTTCACAAATGTTCATTTCTAGTTTCCAAAAATCACATTACAATGGCGAAGAAACTTGGGTAAGAGTCGACTCAAGTACAAGGCAAAAGCAGCTAAAAATCACCATAGAGACAAAGTGCAAAGCGAGAAAGATTCCAAGTTTCCTTTGATTGTTCACCAAGGTAGGAACAAGATGTTTTCTACAAAATTAGATTTTTTTTTCTGCAAATTTAGAAATATTGTAGCATGACGGTGTCAAAGACAGCAATAGATGGTTGTTGGAATGAAGAAAAAAATTGACTTTTTATGAAAGGCTCCAAATGATGAAATTACGGAAATCTCAATGGATAAAGACTAGAAGGATGAGGGAACATTCCCCTCATCAATATAATAAATGATCAAGAGATCTTTTGGGGTTCAAAAGGCTTTTAGTGGGGAGGAATGATCAGGGATCCAGTATTTTAGCTAAAACTGAAAGTGATTAGAATTGTTTCAGACCTGAATGAATGGATAGATTTCATCTCCAGGATTCCAACACAATTTGAAAAACTGACATCGTATGAAAAAGTTAGAGCTTCTAAAATTTTGGTAAAAGAAAGAAGCCCCGCGGGGCTAGCCCCACCCCATGTGACCAAGCGCCTGAACCAGGAGCTAGGGGCCAACTATTAAGAGATATTAGTGTGCCACTAATAAGTTTAGAATTTAACTAATCCATAATTAAGTTGGAAAAATTTATGGCAGAGCCACTAAATCCGGAACTGCCACCAAACTTGGGGAACTTGACTGGCAGTTCTTCAAATTTAGCGGAGGTTTTGTAGGAAAAATTGTTTGAGGAATAACTTACTCCATTCTCAACCAAATTTCGAAAATAAATAGTCATTTTGGGCTAATTAGCATGATGGGAATTCATTTGAGGGGGTTTCAAAGGCAGAAGAGGTCATCTACATGTGTTTTCGGTCATTTGAAGATTTTCTAAGCTTAGGGCTACCAGGTGTTGGAGGCCATTACCAGAGCAGCCGGTAAGCAAATTGAGCAAACAAATACTCATTTCTGATAGATTTGAATGTTTTAAACTCATTGCAATAGGTTCCAAGAGAATTGGATGCATGTAACAACAATTTTAGCACTAATGAAGCTAATACAAAGGCCCACAGTATGAAGCTGGACCAAGGAGACATAGCCCAGGAGGGGTGAACTCCTTCCACAAAAAATTGTGTATTGAGATCTGTTATTTGTGCTTGTTGTGTTTTTATATGTTGTTGTTTAGCCATTTAAATTCTTGCTTTTAAGTTCATGCAAAACACTAAATTTCACCAAGTTAGATGAATTGACAATCACATGCTCATGGATAAAATCTCTATCGATAAGCAAACCAAAGCAAAGAAAATTTTATATCTGGAAATGATACTAGCATAGCATTAACTAGCAATCAAATTCAGATCAGGGATTTTGAGAGCGGAAAAACATAGATAAATGTCAGGCTCTTGAGGCAAAAGAAGAAGTAACAAGCTAATAATGATTGAGCCAAGATGTCACAGATGATTAAAACTGTCGGAATTGAGTCCAACAATACCTGTAAGAAATCAATTAACAGTGACAAAGCTTGAATTCAATAACAGGTTCCCAAATAGAAAAGAGTTTTATATAATGAATTTAGTTTTTTGTTGAAGGTGGCACGGATCCATTATATTAACAACTAAGCTAATTGAATGCTTAACGAGTTAATTATGGAGGGAATGAATGTGATTTGATGGAGTTTAACGGATGGATGAGGTGGCAGAAGGTTCATGGTGGGAGTGTAACAAGGCGGTATCAGGATGAATGAAATTAGATTTTTGGAGGGGTGAGAGTGATTAGTAGTTTCACTCAAGGGGGATCCAAAACGGTGAGGATCTAACACGTAGGGGTGAGCGTGGTTTGATATACCACCCATTTCAGACCCCCCCCCAGCGGTAAAGCTCGGATGGTGAGGAGGGGGGGGAAATTGTATTCGGACCATTGGATGTGTGAAGATAGGTGGAGATGGAGCGTGATGTAACGAAAGGTTAATCGTGATGTGACAGAGCTATTTGGTAGGGTCAGGAAATGAATGATAGGGAATATATGTGACATATGAAGAGTATATCAACTTAGGGATAGTGGGTGAAGGGAAATATGAGCAGAAGGATAATGTTTTGGGATTTTAAATGTTATGAAACCAGCTCAAGAAAAGATAGAAAAGATAAATCAACGCCTTAGAATTCACCCTCTTTGAGGGGGAAACCTCCTTTACATTACATGAATGAGCAATTCTTGGATGATTCAAATGAGAAAACCTCCTTTCTATATATAGGAGTCTAAGGAGTCACAATATAACCCAGCCAACCTAACAATAATAATATAAAGCCACAAAAATAACAATAGATGGATTCTATGGGGCACAGTAATAACAATATGGGGATAATAGGAGCACAACAATATTAATAAGGGGTACAACTAGAATAGTAATGGGGTAATCACTAGTATTATAGGGAACCAACATGCCCCTCTCCTTCAAAAGAGTGTTGTCCTCAATGCTTGAGAAGTTCTGGAAGCTTCTGTATAAAATTATCATCCTCCCATGTGGAATCTTCAGTGGATAAGTTCTTCCACTTGATAAGATACTCTGAAATTGATCGATTTCGTAGCTGTCGAGTTCTTGTTTCTGTGACTGCTTCCATATCTAATATAATTTTTCCCTCCTTGTCAAGTTCTGGAAATATTTTTTGAACTAGGAGCTTGTCGCTTATAACCTTCTTTAAACATGAAACATGGAAAACTGGGTGCGATCGAGAAGCTGCAGGAAGCTCCAATTTGTATGCCATAGTACCAATCTTTTGCAACATCTTGTATGGACCATAATACTTTAGTGATAATTTAGTATCCTTCTTAGCTTGCTTGAGGGAGATTTTCTAATATGGCTGTAGCCGTAGGAATACCCCATCACATACATCAAAACTTCTTTCACTGCGATGTCGATCTGCCTGTTGTTTCATTCTATTATGTGCCAACATGAGGTTATCCTTTAAGAGTTGGAGAACTTGGTGTTTATGTTCAATGTGATGTTTCACTGCTTGAACCTTAGAATTTTCTCTTAAATATGATGTGATGGATGGTGGCTGATACCCATAAAGTGCCATAAATGGGGTGATTTTTGTTGGTGTATGGAAGGAAGTGTTATACCACCATTCAGCCAGAGGCAACCATTTGACCCATTTAGTCTGTTTATCAGATACAAAGAAACGAAGATATCCTTCCTAACATTTGTTTAATATCTTAGTTTTCCCATCATATTGAGGATGATAAGATGCGCTATGAGCTAATTGAGTACCAAGACAAGAAAATAATTATGTCCAAAAATTTCCAGTGAAAATGGGATCTTTGTCACTTACAATAATCTTTGGATTTCCATGTAGCTTTCGAATTGTTTCCATAAATGCAGTAGAAACTGTACTTGCTTTAAGTGGATGAGATAATGCAAAAAAGTGTGCATACTTGGTAAGTTTGTCCACTACCACCATGATAACACTCTTTCCTTCGGACTTGGGTAAAACTGTGATAAAATCCATTGAAACCTCCTCCAATGTTGGCTTGCAATGTATAAAGGTTGTAATAGTCCTGGAGTCTTAATTGTTTCAACTTTATTTTGTTGGCAAACCAAACATTCTGCCACAAACTTTTGAATATCTGATTTAAGGCCATCCCAAAAAAAATCCTTCTTAACCCTGTGGTAGGTTTTTAGAAAT